>SNQJ01S0012203.1:170762-290145 GCA_010110895.2 Picea sitchensis | reverse complement strand
GAAACATGGTTGCTTGGCATGAGGAAATATTTCCAACTGCAGAATTATTCCTCTCATGCAGAAGGAAGAATTGTGATGTATCAACTAAAAGGAAAAGCATCCATGTGGTGGGATCAGCTTGTGCAGGTGCAACACGTTAGAGATAAATATATCACATGGAAGGAATTCAAGAGGTATTTCGAGAGGAAATACCCGACTAAAAGATACTATGACAAAAATATGAAGGAGTTCTTCGAACTCAAGTTGGGAAGCATGACCATTGATGAATACTAACGAAGGTTTTTGGAATTACTGAAGTATGTACCATTCATCAAAGATGAGGCTGTCAAGATTTAGAGGTATCTGAGTGGACTGCCACCTCCCATTGGTGACAAGATTTAGAATGATGATCCTAAGACTATGGAAGAAACAATAAGAAGAGAAAAATTCTTATATGAACAACAAAGAGAAAAGCCTACCTTTCGGAAGGCTTGGGTTGACCAGAAGAAGTTTAAGAAAGAAAAGAGGCAAAAGGGAAACAAACCTCCCTTTTTCATAAATAGTCCTCAAGGACATCCATCATTTAGAGAGTCGAGAATGGATGAAGTGGGAGAACAAAGGCTGAGACAGAAGCCCATTCAGTGTTGGGGCTGTAAAGAGAACCACAAGTACAGAGATTGTCCCCATAAAAATGGAAAAGCAAGAGTTGTCCATAATGTTCAACAAGCTGAAACAGTGGAGGACATGGGCAGTAGAATTCCAAGGATCTATGCGGCCTTGAACAGAAAGCAAGCTGAATTTTAGTTGCACATGATTGAAGTAGAATGTATGATAAAAAACCAACCATTTACTATTTTAGTAGATTAAGGGGCTAGCCATAGTTATATAGACCCTAGAGTGGTAGAAAGTTTGCATTTGATAAGAAGAAAACATGAAAAGTATTGGTTAGTGTAGCTAGCTATAGGAACCAAGAGGAAGGTCACGGAGTTAGTCAAGACCTGTCCTGTAGACATGAATGGACTAAGCATGAAGGCCGATTTGAACATTCTTTTGTTAGGCTCTTATGACTGTGTAATTGGGATGGAATGGTTGGACCAGCACCATGCCATCTTGGACTGTCGAAACAAGGCCTTCACTTTCTTAGATGAATAAGGGAATCAAAGATCCATCCAAGGAATTCCTAGAGTTGGTTTTGTTAGAGAAATCTCAGCAATGCAGCTGAAGAAGGGCTACAGAAAAGGTTGTCAATTATTTGCAGCCCATGTGGGGGAAACACCTAAGGATAAGGTGTCAAGTATTGAGTATCATGAGGTACTTAAATAGTTTGAATATGTATTCCAGGAAGTACCTAGACTACCTCCAAAAAGGGATATCGATTTCTCTGTGAACTTGATGCCTGGAGCAGCTCCAGTGTCAAAGGCTCCGCACAGGATAAGTGCGCCAGAACTGAAAGAGTTGCAGCTGCAGCTTGAAGAACTTCTGAAGAAGGGGTATATATGCCCAAGTGTGTCACCTTGGGGTGCCCTGGTCCTATTCGTGAAGAATAAATATGGGACGTTGAGGCTGTGTATCCTCTACCAAGGATCGACGATATTTTCGATCAGTTGAAAGGTGCGAAAATATTTTCAAAGATAGATCTCAGATCAGGATATCACCAGGTAAGAATAAAGGATGAAGACATCAACAAGACCACCTTTATAACAATGTATGGTCATTACGAGTTCACAGTGGTACCGTTTGGGCTGTCGAATGCACCTACTGTTTTTATGTGCTTGATGAATGGTGTATTTAGGGACTATCTAGACAAGTTTGTCATAGTCTTCCTGGATGACATTTTGGTGTATTCCAAGTTAGAGGAAGAGCATGAACAACACCTGAGGATGGTACTGCAAGTGTTGAGAGAACACCAGCTATATGCCAAGTTGAGCAAATGCTCGTTTTATCAAAGGAAAATCCATTACTTGAGGCACATTATTTCAGAAGAAGGGATTGTCGTGGATCCTGAGAAGCTTGAGGCCATTAGAGAATGGTTAGCGCCAAGGAATGTGGTGGAAGTTGGATCCTTTATGGGTCTAGCAGGCTATTACAGAAGGTTTATCGCAAAGATCTCAAATATAGCTCACCCTATCACTTCCTTGAAAAGGAAGGAGAAAAAGTTTCAGAGGACTGAAGAGTGTGAGAAAAGTTTCCAGTGATTGAAGCAACTGTTAACCAAATCTCTAATCTTGAGGATTGCAGATCCAAATGTGGATTTTGAGGTGTGCACAGATGCATGTAAAGAAGGGTTAGGAGGAGTTCTCAGTCAAAATGGATTTGTAATTTTTTATGAGTCCAGGAAGCTGAAAGAGCACGAAAAAAATTATGCCACTCGTGATTTGGATTTGGAAACAATCGTTCACGCTATGAGGAAATGGATACATTACCTCATGGGAAGGAGATTTGAATTGAGAACAGACCACAATGGTCTGAAATATTTGTTTGAGAAGCCACCCTTAAACGCTCGACAAAGTAGGTGGCTGGAATTTCTGTGTGAGTACGACTTTGAGATCAAGCATATCAAAGGAAAGGAGAATAAAGTGGTCGACGCACTCAGCAGGAGGGTGCATGAATTACATGCTATATCCATTAGCATGTATCAGACTAATATTAAAAGAAGAATTTTGGAGGCTGCAAATGTAGATCTGCAGTACAGAGAATTGGTAGCCAAGCTACAACAGGGTAAGATGCCACAGAAGATGGAAATTTATAAATTGGAAATAGATGGAATACTGCTATACAAGAACAAAAATTTTGTACCCAATGTCCAATGCTTGAAACAGATGATTTTGCAAGTGATGCATAATGTACCTTATGCAGGGCACCCTGGACATTAGAAAACAGTAGTAGTGATCAAGAGCCATTACGTTTGGCCAGGTATGAAGAGAGAGATCGCTCAATACATTGCCAGATGTATGGAGTGCCAGAAAGTTAAAGTTGAGCATGGGCACCCAACAGGGTTGTTGCAACCTTTACCCATTCCTGAGTGGAAGTGGGAATTAGTGACAATGGAATTTATTACAGGATTGCCCAGAAAAACCAAGTTGCATGATTCCATCATGGTATTGGTGGGCAAGCTTACAAAAGATGCCCATTTTATTCCACTGAAAACTACTCACAAGGCAACAGATGTTGCTGATATTTTCATGAAGGAAGTGGCACGATTCCACAAAATTCCTAAAACGATTGTATCTGATAGAGACCTTAAATTCACCTTGAATTTCTGGAAAGGATTTGAAACGAATCTGAACTTTAGTATAGCTTATCATCTTGAGTCTGATGGACAGACAGAGAGGGTGAAAAGAGTAATAGAAGACATACTAAGAATGTATGTGATGGAAAAACCATCAAGATGGGAATACTACCTGCACTTGGTATAATTTGCCTACAACAATGGGTATCATGCATCATTGAAGATGAGCCCATTTGAAGAACTTTATGGAAGAAAGTGCAATACTCCAGCGAGCTGGGATAATCTAGTTGATAGTGTAGTAGTTGGGCCAGAGTTGCTCAAGGATATGGAGGACCAAATGATAAAAATTAAGTAGAATTTGAAAGCTGCCTAGGACAGGCAGAAAAGTTATGTTGATAAGAACAGAACCCACAGAGAGTTCAAAGTGGGTGATCATGTTTTCCTGAAAGTGAAAGCTAACAGGAGTTCCCTGAAGCTGGGAAGTTGCGCCAAGTTGGCAGCCAGATTTTGTGGGCCATTTGAAATCTTGGAAAGGATTGGGCCAGTTGCATATATGCTTGCATTACCTGCATCTATGACTGTACATAATGTGTTTCATGTTTCATTTCTTAAGAAATATATACCATATGCTAATCATTTTATCGATTGGTATGTGATTGAGGTGGAACAAGAAGGTGGCATGCAAGTGCATCCTGTGCACATATTGGACAGGAAAAACAAACAGCTCCGGAATCGAGCTATAGGGCTTGTAAATGTCTAGTGGACCTGGTACGGTCCTGAGGATGTGACATGGGAGCATGAAGATGTTATGCGGGCAGAGTACCCTCATCTTTTTGAAAATTTTGAAAAGCTTGCAGATGCAGTGTAAAGTTGCACTGAGGATAGTGTAAAAAAAAGGGGAGGGGATTGTAATGTCCCCAAGGCCGAGCCCTGTTGTAAATCATGTCTATGAAGTATAAATCTTTAATTATGAATTGTAATTATGTTTTATAGGCTGGTGAGCCAAGTTTATATAAGCTAGTGGGCTTATGTGTTATTAGGCCGGAGAGCCTAAGTGTTAAGGCCGGGAGCCTGCTTTTGTATATGTAATCATGCAGAACATTAATAAAAATATAAACACCGCTGCATGTAGATGAACCATGATGAATGAGTGATGGGGGACTAATCTTCCACAGAGTGGGTAAGGGATTGGGGGGATAGAAGGTTGGAAAGAGAGGCTAAGTGTAGATCCTAGGGGCTTAAGTCCTTGGGAATAATATTTTAATATTATTCCAAAAATCCATGTGAAATATAGGTTTTGTCCTAAGTTCCTAGAGAGGAACGCATGCTGATGGAGTGCATGCAGCTTCATGGGTGACATGTGTCGACCCAGGCACATGCAGTTAAAAAACTACAAAAGTCAGTCGTGGAGGGGGGTTTGTTCTCCATTCTGTTGTTCGTTGTCTAAACTATGTGACCTCTGCGTCTGAGCTCTGGATATCACACACAACACTAAAAATTGAAACGATGAGACCTATGTGATTGCCTGGTGTATTCCCATAAATTATGTCTAGTCTCTGCATTTGGCCTCCATCCTCGACCTCTACATAATTTCCTTTCACGCATCTTGTAACCGGTAAATCGTGAGCCGATTTGTGTCTTCTGTACAACCTGACACCTGGATAATCCCCTGAGCATGTTGTGTTTTAGCATCTGGTCATTTCCATTTGCGGGACTATGCTCGTTTTCTATTTTGGTCGTCATCCTAGTGTCAACTGAGTGTTTCATGTTGTTGCGGTTTTCCCTCACCCGGTTGGAATTGACTCGAAGGGTGTGATGAAGAAGAGGGTTGTCAGGACCATGGTAGAAGAAGCAGGTTGTCAGGCCTATGAGAAACTCCCTCCAGGTGAGAGAGTTTGTAGGGAAGTGGTTTTCCCCTAGAGAGAGTCCAACACTAGCTTCAGATATCTAAGAATTCTTGATCTATCCTGTTGTTGAGGCCCAAAGAGGGAGGTGAAGCACTGATGGACTATGCTTGTGAAGGTGTATACTCCCAGGTAGAACAAGTATGTGGGGAATGAGACTATGTTAGTAGTGGGAATAAGAAGGCATCCTTGGAAGAATCCTTCTGGTTATCCTGTGCAGGTTTTCCTGTAACCTCATACTAGACTAGGATTCATTGCCTTGGGTGGAGCTTAGTCCTAGCTTGGGGGTGACCCACTGCTAAGAGTGATGATCAGCGTGGTCTAAGGCTAGGAGGTTCGTGGAAGGCCTGCATGTGGTTGGTGGAATTACCACGGTTTCAAATATAAGTATCAATTTATGCTTAATATTATGTTTTGCATGCCTGTGATTCTTATATGTACCATGTATTCTGTTGTGCATATGAATTACTGTTAATGCCAGGGATTATTTATGTTAGCAGTAATCTTCTGTTTACTCTAAGTTAAATGTGTTTAATTTGAAATAAATGCATGTTATTAATTAAGTATGAGAATGATGTTGTTCTGCATATTAGTGTTTGTCTGACCAGTGGGGTTGATGGCCGGGGGTGTTACACCCTCTATTTTGAATCCTTATGTGGAGAACCTACACCGAAGATCCACACACCTTGCTATACTTCCACAATTCTACATTTCCAATACTCCCTCATTTTTCATTGTAAAAATAAATGCAACTCATAAATTATGTCACTGATCTATTATAAATTGATTGGCACTCTGTTCAGAAGGAACATGTCGCATATATAAATTGTTCCAAGAAAATGAAATCCTTACTTGTGCATTGTTGGATCATGTAGATGATATATGTCTAAAAGACATTATAGTAGATTCGCAGCTTGCTCTTTGCTTTGGCATAATTTGAGTTATGTTACCTATTTTTATTTCGGCAATGTTCTATTCGAAAGTTGTATTCATGTGTTGTTAAACATCAAAATTCCTCACTTTGACAGTGTCACACTTTCATTGTCACAAGTTGCATAAGTGTCGCAAGTATCAACTTTTTTTTTCGCAAGTCTCGCATTCACTTTTCCTAAGTGTCGCATATTCAATGACACCATAAAAACACTTTCTACAATGCCTAAAACATGCTAGATGAAGAAGCCCCATCATCTGACAGTTGGAACAAGTATTTTACCTAGGGAATTACTCATCTTGGAGACATTTTGGAAGAGCAATGCTCCCCTTCTCATACATAGAGAGCACTAGTGCTCCTTATCCTTCTTAGTGGGGAGATGCAATGCTATGTTGTCGAATTTAAGAGATCACTAAATTGGTTGAGGGAATATTGGAGGAAATCCCACTTTCCTCTAAAGACAACTATGGATGGGTTGGGTTAGTTTTGCTCGAATTTGACTCCATGGTTGCATCTAAGGAAGATATAAAAACTAATGGAGCCATATCCTCAACTAATTTCAAATATACTCAAGGTGGTTGAGCCTCTCAAAGACTATAAATGGAGGGATTTCCATGGTGAAATAGAGGAGAAAATAGACAAAGAATTGTTATTTTGATTATGGATATTTTGGGCAACGGTTGGACAAGGAGGACTTGGAGTGATCAGGATTTTATGAGAAGAATGAAAATGAATACATATTATTATTATTATTAACATAGAGACAAAAGAATAACAGAGATACAATAACAAAGATATAGTAAAAATGGTTTCTATTCAATAAGAAAATTTGTTGAAACTATAAAATGCAGTGGAAAACAAGATTGCTAGAATGGTGGTGGATTATCTCTGAGAAGAGATGTGATGATTGTGCTCATTCGCAAGAAGATTGTTAAAATGAGGCTCTCCAATCCTTTTTACAATAAAAAGGAATTCCAAAACTATAGACTTCCAAAAACCTAACCATGGGATATGAAGCGCCAAAGGTCATGTGGGCCCTGTTGGGGTAAGCTAGTAAATCAACTTACTGGGGTCGTAACTTTTGCATACGATCTTCATTTTAGGCACACAATCGCCCGTTTGAAAGGTATATCCAAGGAATACACATGTTTCCATAAGAGTTTTACTTTGTCAACAATCTAACTATGGAGATCCATAAAAACATTGTTTAGGGCCTCAAAATGGCCTTGGAAGTCAGGGACCCAAAAACTAGGAAAAAAATGCCAAACTAGAAAAATGCCAAAATGAGCCAGTCAGAATAGGTGGGAGGCCACCAATAGTGGAATCATAGTGGTATGATCCTTTTCATTCTTAATGCATGTTCCCAACAAGGTCAGGTTACAAATAATTGGGTCTCAAGCTTATTTCTCTTGAGGACAAAAGCTCTTGCATGCCCAAGCAACCTCTCATGGTGGGAGAAAAGAAAGATGATGGGACAAGAGATACTTTCAAAAAAATTATCGAGGAATCCCTCATGCAACAAAGGAATGAAATGATGGATATTTTTGTGCAAATCCTTCAATGACTACCAATAGAAGATGCATCTTCCTCGAACGGAGGCTTTTCCCCCTTCAATGTACAAATCAACTTTGTTATTCCCATATTTGAAGGTTAAATAGATGAAGATGTTGTATACAAATGGTCAAATATGATAGAAGGGTATTTTTTATCCAGGTGGATATCGGTGGCCACCCACCTTTTCCAGTTGGCTTAAAAGATTTCTCGGAATTTTTGTAATTTACTATTTTTAGCAGTTTTTCGGGTCCTGAACTTCAGGAGCCGTTTTGAGGCCCTAAACGACGCTTTTTTGGGTATGTTGCAAATGGAAAATTTCAAAAGGAAATTTTAGAAAATTGTTGTAGTCCTCGGATAGATGTTTCCAATGGGCTATTGTATGCCTAAAATGAAGATCGTATGAAAAAGTTACAACCCCTCGAAGTTGATGTATTGACTTACCCAAATGGGACCCACATGACTTTTGGCGCTTCATCTCCTAAGGTTAGGTTTTTGGATGTCTAGGGTTTTTGACACACCTGTTTATTGTAAAAAGGCCTTCAGAGCCTCATTATAATCATCTTCTTGCAAATGATCATAGTCATCACATCTTTCCTCAGAGATAAGCCATCACCATTCCAGTAAGCTTGTTTTTCACTTCATTTTACAGGTTTAGCTTATTTCCTTATTGAATAGAAAACCAATTTTACTATATCTCCATTATTCTATGTTAAGAATATCTTAATAATATGTAGTCATTTCTTTCTTCTCATAAAATATGGATTAGTGGTATTAGAGAGGTTTTCTCCTTGTCGTCTTAATGCATGTCCCCAACGAGGTCAGAGTACAAAGAATTAGGTCTTGAGCTTGTTTCTCTTGAGGACCAAAGCTCTCGGACACCCAAGCGACCTCTCATGGAAGGAGAAAAGAAAGATGACAAGATGGGAGATACTTTCAAAATGTTTCTTGAGGAATCCCTCATACAACAGAGGAACGAGATGATGGATAGTTTCACGAAAATCCTTCGGTGGATACCAACAGGCAACGCATCTTCTTCAAGTGGAGGTGCCACCCCCTTCAAGGTACAAATAAACTTTGATATTCCTGTATTTGAATGTCAAATAGATGTAGATGGTGTAGATAAGTGGTTGAATATACTATAAGGTTATTTTTCTATCCATAACTTTTCGAATAGAGAAACGATTACTTTTGCGCTCCTCAAAGTCGTTCCCCATGTCAAATATTGGTGGGAAACTTTCTGTGAGAAAAAGGAAACAGAGGAACCCTTGTTATTTATAGTCATGACCACCTAGGAATCCACTAGGGATGATATTAAGGAACAATACTACCATGTTGGAAGTTATGACGACTTGTATACCAAATGGACCACACCGCAGCAAGAAAGAGACCAAGCAGTGCCAGAGTTCACAAATATCTTCCATACCTTGCACACCAAGATGGGTATCAAATATTCAGAGAGACACCTGGTGCTCAAGTATCATGGTGCTCTTCATAGATACATCTAGACCAAAATGGTATTTATGGACATATCGTCCTTCGGTGCGGCCTACCGATATGTCGTCAAAATCGATCAAAATCTCAAACAAAAGACGCGACAGTTTGGGCCCGGGAAACCCTCACAGCAAAAGATAGGAAAGGGTGGCCTGAACCCACAGACCAAAGGTCAGAGAAAATATGGATAGTATCCAGAAAACCAATCCAAGATGGAAGAAAAGAGAGACACCGAAAATATAAAAAAAGATATCGAGAAGTGGTGCCACTTCCATATAACGCTATTGACTGTCGCTCACAATAGTCATTGGTGGCTGAAGTGAAAGCCTATGAATAAGATGCGGGTTCTAACTTTGAGTTAGAACCAAAAAGGGGAAGACAAATCATTGATGCAGAACCTAGTGCCACCGTTTCTACCACCAAGCTCCAGCCTAATGAACCAGACAAGCCAGAAGAAGGAGAGTGCCTCTTCCATTCACAGATGTGGGTAAAAGGCACCCCGTTGCACTTCATCATTGATAGCGGTAGCTAGAAGAACGTAATCTCAGTAGAGGTTTTCAAGCGGTTGGCCCTTCTGAAAACACTGCACCCACAACCCTACACCATTGGATGGCTCTGCCAAGGAAGCAATCTCCATGTCAGCCAACAGTATTGACTGTCGTATGACATCAAGCCCTTCCAAGCCAAGGTGTTGTGTGATGTTGCTCCTCTCTAAGTTTGTAATGTTCTTTTTTGCCAACCATTTATATGGAAACATCATGTTGTATATGAGTATAGGCCTCATAGTGTTATTATTACTTTGAACAGGAAATTGTACAGGATACCCGAGGCAGTCCCACCTAGTGTTATTTCCTTGATTTTTTCCAAGAAATGTAGGAAGGTAATCTCTCAGACGGGGAAGTTTGTCTTCTTCATGATTCGCTCTTGTAATGAGAAAAATATCACAGACACATCTAGGGTCTCTGCAGCCAACCTCTCCACACAACATAAGCAAGTAGATAAGGCCATCGAAGAATACTCAGATATATTTTCCTCACCTATCGGTGTGCCTCTACACTGTTAGGTCAAGCACCTCATCGATATGACTCCTGACACACCGCTTCCCAATGGTCTAGTATATTGCCTCTCCATGTTATAGAATGAGGATATCAAGTGATAGATCCAAGAACTACTCCACAAGGGGCACATTCATCCCAAATCATCACCTTACAGGAGCCCATTTATGCTGGTACAGAAGAAATATGGAACCTAGTGACTCTGGATTGATTACCGGGCCCTGAATAAAATCACAGTAAAAAACTAGTACCCAATTCCCTGAATTGATGACCTCCTTGATCAACTCACAGGGGCCAAATACTTCAGTAAGAATGATCTGAAGTCTGGCTACCACCAGGTCCTGATAGAACAAACAGATGTATGGAAGAACGCCTTCAAGTCAAAGGAAGCCCTTTTTAAATGGTTGGTCATGCCCTTTGGTTTGACAAATGCTCCAGCCACTTTCATGAGGATGATGGACGATATCTTGCAACCATTCACAAATACTTTTCTAGTGATATATCTAGATGACATTATCATTTACAACAAGTCTTGGGCATAATACTTGAAGCATATTTAGTAGGTTTAGCACAACCTATGGTAGCACAAGCTATACCCCAACTTGGAAAAATGTTGCTTCAGCATGGACATGGTCCATTACATAGGCTACATTGTTGATCAACATGGTGTACATGCGGATCCAGCCAAGATCCAAGTCATCTGTGATAGGCCAGCGCCAACCATAGTCATTGAGCTTCAGAGCTTCTTGGGCCTTACCAATTTCTATTGCAAGTTTGTGTTGGGATTATCCCATATTGCATGGGCCCTCAAACAAATAACCAGGGGTGGTGGTAAGGAAAAATTTGCATGGGGCCAGTCCTAACAACAAGTGTTCGATGATTTGAAGAAGAGTTTGTGCTCATCCCCAATACTTTCACTACTAGACCTACAACATCCCTTTGAGATCGAGACAAATGCTTGAGACTATGTTGTGGGCATCGTTCTCACTCATCATGGCCACCCCATGGCCTATGATAGTGAGACACTATCAGATGTTTTCCATAAGTACCCTAATTATGAAAAAGAAATGTACTCCATTGTGCAAGACTACCGCTAGTGGAGACATTAAATTCTTGGGAGGGAGACAATCATCCACATTGATCATAAGCCACTGCAATTCATGAAGACACAAGGAAAATTACAGAATGACCACCATCAAAAGTGGTCCACATAATTACAACAATTCCACCTCAACATCAAGTATAAAACAGGAAGCACCAACTAGTTCGTTGATTGCCTCAGTAGACTGCTAGTCGTGACACTCGCCACGGTGCTAGAATCGTGTGTCCATGAGACCTCTGGATGGCCCTAAATCTACAATATAGACCAGGACTTCACCACCACCTACCAAATAATGGGTGCAAACACAGTTGTCGATAACTTCCATCTTCAGGATGGGTTGTTGTGTCGTTTGGGCCATATATGTGTTTCATCAAGCGAGTGAGAGAAGATGATCTAGGAAGCCCACTACAATCGAGTGGCAGGAAACTTCGGCATCAAAAAGATAGTGGCGATGCTATAGAAACATTTCTACTGGCCGAAACTTCGACAAGGGGTCAACAAGTATATCAAGTCCTGCACTTCCTGTGCTATTGCTAAGCCAACCACTAAGAAACAGGGCCTCTACACCCCTGTTCCTACTCCTGATAGGTCACAAGAATCCATCTCAATGGACTACATGTCGAGCCTCCTTTCCACCAAGCGGGGAAATGACTGTGTTTTTTTGGTTGTTGATCGCTTTTCTAAGATGGTGATTATGGTTACCTACAAGAATAACATCACAATAGAAGCCACTGCCAAGCTCTTGTTTGAATGAGTCTGGGTACATTTTGGAATCCCACAAACCATTGTCTTAGATTGGGACAGTCGATTTTTCAACACATTCTGGTCGATCCTGTGGTCACTTTTGGACACCAAGCTCACCAAATCCACAACCTTCCACACCCAGACAGATGGCCAAACCGAGGTCGTAAATCAAATGATCGTGCATATCCTGCACATGTATAATTCCAATCACCCTCGCACATGGGATGAGATTCTTCCCTATGTCCATCATAGCAACAACCAATCCTTGTATATCTCAACCAGACACAACCCCTTTCAAGTGGGGTTGGGATTCCAACCATTGGGTTCCATAGATGTTGCACTTCCCCTTACGGTCACCTCGACCGACTCATTTCCTACTCCAACTGAAGTTATCAAAGACACTTGGTTCATTGAGTGGATCCAACACATCTAACAATAGGTTCATGATATCCTACATAAGTCCAATGACAAGTACAAGCAACGCCATGATCAACATCGAGTGCCACATAAATTTCAGGTGGGCGACAAATTTTGGTTGTACGTGTAGAAAGAACGCTTTATAGGACCACATCAGAATCTTCACCCACTCTGTTATGGGACATACACCATCAGCAAGGCTATGGGGGATAATGTTTTTGAGCTCAACATTCCTCCTTTCCTTGGCCTACACCCAATGTTCAACGTGGACCTCCTTCGGCCTTATTTCCCACCATTATTGGACACCTCAGATGTAGCAAAACAAATGAAGCCAACAGAGATCAACCCCGAATGCATACAATAGAAATCCAATGATCATGTTTTGGACACATCGATCAAGGGCACTCAACAATAAATGATCCAACTTTATTGAGTCGTCAAAGCAAGCTAGCTCCTGCACCAAGGCAAGTGACTCACTTGGGGCCAAATTCAAGAAAAATTTCCTCATCTAATGGGGGAACTCAACGCGATGGAAACCATTGCTTCCTAAGGAGGGAGGATTGATCCAGGTGGATATCGGTGGCCACCCACCTTTCTAGCTGGTTCAAAACAACTTTCTGGCAATTTTTGTAATTTACAATTTTTAGTAGTTTTTTGGGTCCTGAACTTCAGGAGTCATTTTGAGGCCCTAAACGACATTTTTTTGGGTATGTTGGAGGCAAAATATTTCAACGTGAAATTTTTGGCAAGTGTTGTATTCCTCGGATATATCTTTCCAACGGGCTATTGTACACCTGAAACAAATATCGTATGCAAAAGTTACAACCCCGAGAAGTTGATGTACTGACTTACCCAAATGGGGCCCGCATGACTTTTGGCGCTTCATCTCCCAGGGTTAGGTTTTTGGATGTCTAGGGTTTTTGACACTCCTGTTTATTGTAAAAAGGCCTTCAAATCCTCATCGTAATCATTTTCTTGCGAGTGAGCATAGTCATCATATCTCTCCTCAGAGATAAGCGACCACCATTCCAGCAAGCTTGTTTTCCGCTGCATTTTATAGTTTCAACTCATTTACTTATTGAATAGAAAACCGGTTTTACTATATCTTTGTTATTATGTGTTAAGCATCTGTTAATAATCTGTAGTCATTTCATTCTAATCATAAAATATGGATCAATGTTTCTATCCATAACTTTTCAAACATAGAAAATATTATGTTTGTGCTCCTAAAATTCTCCCCCCATCTCAAATATTGGTGGGAAACTTTCTGTGAGAAAAAAGGAAACAAAGGAATCCTCATTATTTAGAATCACGATGACCTGGGAGTCCTTCAAGGATGATAACAAGGAAAAATACTACATTGTTGGAAGTTATGATGACATGTATACAAAATGGACCACACTGCGACAGTGTGGTCCATTTTGTATACACACCGTGAAACAAGATTTGTGTTACCTAGTCATTTTCAAAGTACCATGACAGTTACACCTACCATCCCTCTTCAATGAAATACTTCATCCATGCCAAAAAATCATGTTTGGACACCTTCACATCATAGAATGAAAAACCATGTCATACAACAAAACCCGACTATTGGACAACCCCATACTAGGAGGGAAATCCTTCGTTAGTGGAAAAATCCCTCTCGGAGGCCAACCCCGGGTCAGTGGAAAAATCCCAACTAGGGGAAAAAATCACTCAGTGGACAAATCCTGACTAGGGGGAAACCCTCATTCACTGGGAAAATCCCAGTTGTTACCCAACCTAAGGCAGGGGGACAATTTCAAAATTCTTTTGCTAGAAATCCACAATATTCCTAGGGACCACCCCAGGGAGGACCTTGTAATCCACCCTATCAGAGAGTATATTCAAATAGAAACCCGCAAGGAATATATCTAAATCTCAATCCTTTTGGACTATATTATGTACAACCCTTTCCAGGTGTCCCGAATCCCACTTGGGGTCCTCAAGGCCAATCATCCTTTCCTCTGCAAGGTCAAATCAATTACCCTCTTGAGAATCAACCTGGGTAGCCTCCTTAGAATCAACCTGGGTACCCTCATCAGGTTCAACATGGGTAACCTCCTTAGAATCAACCTGGGTAGCCTCATCAGGTTCAACCTGGTTAATCTCCTTAGATGAAACCTAGTTACCTGCCTCAAGGTCAAAGTGGCTATCCACCCCTGAGCTACACTAGTTATCCTCCCTAGGGAAAAATGGGTTTTACTTCACCTTTTACGCAAATTCCTCAACAAATAAATCCCACTTTTGTTGGTCAAAATCCGCAATAGCAACATATGAGATGACCTTCTGGATACACATATCCATCACAACTAGTTTGCGGTTCTACTAGTGTTCCTAGGCCTCACCGGTATCATCCTCATGCTAATAAAAAATTACCTTTCTTAGCTACTTTAGATCTACCAGATATGTTGATCTTAACAAAGAATCCCATATAACACTCCCCTTTTTGTCCAGTAATTCCAACCAAATTACCATATGATATTCCAAAATTTGACTGGAAACCTATAGAAGACCCAAATAACCACGTTATGACATTTCACCTATGGATTTCATCAAACTCACTGATGGATGAATTTATTCGTTTACGTATTTTCCAAGGTACTCTTATGGTTTCAGAGACAAAATGGTACATTGAGTTACAACCCGAATCATTTCAATATTTTAATTCACTTTCCATGGCTTTCCTCACACATTTCCAATTTCCCATCAGATACAAAACTGACATAGAACTCTTGACCTCCCTTCATTAGACTAAATATGTACATATTTATGATCATATTCATGAATGGAGACGATGACGACGGTTGATCAAATCCACCATTCTCGACCAGTTTTTGGATGAATGGTTCACAAAATCTCTATTACCTCTTATTTCTCACGATGTAGTAATGTGTGGTGTATTCACATAAGCAGAAGCCATCGATCGTGATCAGTATTTGGATCTAGTTTATTCCCAATCCGGTACTTTGTATGAATTGATCCCAAATGCTCCCCGCACATCAACTAATCCATCAAAACCATCCTCCATCGCTAATTCTGATGGTGTTATCAGTTCTGTCAAAACCCAACCGGTCTCACAACCGACTAGCACAACCAATAATTCATTAACTTCCTTGACTACATTATTGTTATAGAAATATTTTCCTCACCCTATGCAATCTTTCCCAGAATGCCTTTTTCCATTTCCCCATGCAGACTTATCTTCCCTGTTTATAAAATCAAGAGCCAAAAATAAATATTTTTCCACATGTACACATCTTGCCTACTATACAACATGCGTATACGTAGGCTACTCCACTATAGCCCATGTACATTGGTATTTGTGCTAGAAAATGAAAATTGATGTTAGGTTTCCATGTCACGACAAGAGATCTATGATCCTTGGCCTTCCATATATTGGAAATGTTCCGACTCGACCCTTCAGCTCCATTTTGAAGTCTATAAATGGGCCAATTCCGAGCTATGGAAAGAGGATAAAGAATTCAACTTTGAGAGAAAAGTTTCTCTAGAGGAATTATTTACTTCATATTGAGTCTTCATCCCTTTTTCCTTTAAGTCTAAACAAAGTGTTCAGCCCCCAAGCTCTTCCCTTACTGATTGAGAACCTCATTATTTCTCTCTTATGATCTTGTCTTTAGTGGAGGATTGAAGTGGTGGAGGCCCAACTAGAAGGAACTTAGTTTCTCAGTTCCGAACCATGCCAACATTGAAGTATGTAACATTTTCACTTGTGTTGATCATTTGTTAATAGAAATACTCTTTTCCCATCCAATTGATATCTTGAAAATATATTGAATTATTATTCCATAGGCATATTTGACATGTTTATTAATGGATTATGCTATTGAATGTGCTAGCATTATATAATATAACCATATGCTTGATTTTCTTGGTTGTTGAGGACTAGTTGCAGGTGTATTTATTTGGGTCAAGTGCTCAATGATGGACTTCATCGAGCATTTGAATGAGGTAGGGCTTTTATCTTGTCTTTCTAGCATATTTGTTTATATAGCATACTTGAGAAGAGAGATGATTTTTGTAGTCATTTCCATCTATTGTGGTTTTACCCTAGCCATAGAGAGATTTTCCTCGTAACAAGTATAGACTCCACTCTCATAAGCTTCCACCCCTACTAAAGTATCCTAAGTGAATGCAGTTCAATCTGCTTCACCACCACAATCAGGGGGGAAATGAAAAGTATAATAAACCCAATAAAAATAATAATCAAACTAAAAATACAAAAAGATAAGAATAACCACTTGCTACTAAAAATAAAACACAACACAAACTGAAATTTCCCTGTCTCATATGTGTTGAAGATCATTACACATAAGATTGTCCCCACCGGGAAGAAGTAGATAAATTATTTAAAGGAAATTCTCAACCCGTTGTTTTGACGCATCATTTTCCTTAGCAACAGTCCCAGGTTGCACATAATATTACACCTCCAAAAGGAGGCAACTCAGGTCATCCTCCTAATGAGGATGCTTCATCGAGTGCACACATTTATATGTTTAATGGCGTATATTTGACCACTTGAATTACGACATATGACACATCGCCAGGAAAACCCGATAAGGAAAGCGTAACTAATGGAACTGTGATTGATCCACCTTCCACTTCAATTACCCCTCTGTCTAGATCTCTCCATATTGATTGACCAAATTTTGACTCTATCTTACTTCCACCCAAGAGTACAATTAGAAATTCGACCTTTAATACTAACTATTGTGCTGCCCAAAACTACAACATTGTTGAAGATTTGGCTCAAGCAGCTTGTGTGATGTTGTCTCTCGAAGTTCTACAACACTTCCCTAGCCAATGTAGGAATCTCTTAGAAGACATCAATGCTATAGATCCTTATCCATCAAATAATATCATGTTTAATCTAGATAATTTTAAATCGTGACTCTGTCACCAACTTGCATTCTGAATCGATGTTGTTGTCCATAATCAACATATTCATCAAACGATATTGGATGAGGGATAATAAAAATGTGTCATGTCCTTACCCTGTTGGAAAGGCCTTAAATAACCTGGTCTTAATCAATCTCCAACCATGTTAAAATAATTTGATGGAAGATATTTTCGACCTCATGGATTATTACAATCATTAGTCGTTCAACTAGGGGGGAATTTTTTTTTCGTCAATATCTAAGAAGTCGACGGTCCTCTCGATTCTAACTTATTGATAGGCATAATTTTGTTTTATGCTATGACTACTTTGGCTTCATTAGTTTTTTGATGTGTGCAATTTCCTCATCAAGGAAAAATGGTGGCCATCGATCAGTTATACTATTGCACCCTTGATGCTCACACTCAAATAGCCAACAATATTCCATTTTTGGGGGATTCAAAGGTTACTTATGAAAGTGTAGGGGTAGGTTTACTGAAAGATTCTTCACTCATGGGAACGTTCCCCACACCTCTTCCTCCAACTACGCAACAAATAACAATGGTTAATATTATTTTGACTGTTGGTTACTATTTCCCTTCTCGAGTTGTCTGATTTATTAACTCAGGGTTCATGTCATTCGGGGTTACAAGAAATCCTCTAAAACTATTGTCCCTCCTGGTAAACTAGAAGGAAACACAACACTCGGAAGGTACTGCGCAATCTCACTCTAGATAGCTTTAAATGGGTGACTGTAAGACTCAGGTGTTTACAGCCTAGGACATAGTAGGGGATATGGGTTTCTTGATTAAATCCAGGTACCATGAGTTGTAAGGTAAACTACTTATTCCTTGAAGTCACATACATATATCCCATAGTTTAATTCCAACAAAGAATAAATAGATTCATAAAAATGTATTAACTCATTCATCAAGCTTAACCATTAATTGTTGAAAGAAATTAGAGACATGCATACATTCAACACATTACTCAAGTATTACCATGGTTCCCCCCTTCTGGGCTACGCCACAAATATTTGTCTCTTGGCTCTTTTATTATGGAATTTCTGCATTTCTGGCGCCACGTGATTACAATTCTCCAAAAAAACTGGGTAAGATCTATGTGAGGTGAACTAGATCGCACCAGGCTCTACAGTATACGGTCTAATCCTCAGATCTACCTTCCCTCATATCTTATTTTCTCAACATCTTACAAAATTGGTTCATACAGCTAAAAACATTACATATCACCTACGATCCTGCGTGGTTATAGTCTCCAAAACTTCACTCCAAAGCCTAACCCTCAACAACAATAATAATAACAACAAATATCTCGATATGATACTTTCGTATCTATATTTATACATTTTGGGCTCTTCATCCTTTTACAAAATATTAAAAAAACCCTAACCCTTCTTATGTTAGGTCTTCTCCCATGCGTGTTTTGTTCTGCCTCCAGCTGTCGCTTTCCTTTGTGCATGATTTCTTGCATGCACATGTGTTGTTTTTTTGCCAGTGCTTACTTCAGTTTTCTACACGCTTTCTTTCCCATGATCGTTCTTATTTACCCTTTGGCCTAGTGCCAACAGGCCCCCAACACTGACATGTGACTCATCCTGAGTCACCTAATTGCTATGTTCTTCCTCGATCTCCTTGGTGATCGTCTGGAACTTCTCCTACAATTATGCTACTTTAGTCAGTTTCTGGTGGTTTTCTCCTTGATGGTGTCGAACGTATGAGATGCCACTTTCTCGCTCATCATTCCTATGCATTCTAGTTGATTTTGTGTTGTTTGTTTTCTGGCTTCTTCTTCCTGTGCAAGTACTTCTGCTACCTGTTCCTGCAATGGTTCTATTTGAGCCTGACGCTCCTATTTCTGTGTTTGCGCAATGATAAGTTCTACCTGCATCTTCTTCAACTCTTGCATTCCCTTGACCCATTCTGTAATTGGTATGGTCTTTTGTTGTTTCTTGAGTTCTTGGATCGTTGTTGTTAGGTGTTTTATATGTACTAAAAAAGACACTAAACTACCCCCAATTAAATTGTCAACCCGGGGTAAGTAAACTTAGAGTTGTAGCAAAATATATGCCAAAGGTAGAAGGTTGGTAGGGGTGTAGACTAACTAAGTAAAGCAACTATCTACGACTAATCTACTCAAGCAAGCCTATCTAATGAACAAATTGAAACTAGGTAACCTAAGTACTTTTGAGCCAAGGACTAATGGATAGTTCCTAAGAAAGAAAGTAAAATCCCTATTCAAAACAAACTAGTTCATGACAATAAGCAAAGGTAAACTACTAAGCATACTAAGAAAATTATGAAAGAAAACTACCTTTAACTTGCCAACCTACATTCAATGAGCAACTACCCTATGAAACAAAATAAATAAGCAAGCAAAAACACCTATCTAACCTATTAAAGAAAATAGACAAGCAAGCAAAAACACCTAACTAACCTATTAAAGAAAATAGACAAGCAAGCAAAAGCACCTAACTAACCTATTAAAGCAAATAGACAAGTAAGCAAAAGCATAAAGAAAAAGACAAGTAAGAAAATACTTCTAATTGAACAACTACCTAGCCTAAGAGGCAAGTGAACTAAATGCCTAATGCAAAACTATTTCTCTTTCATGAAAGGAAATTTAAATTCTCAATGCAATGGATGAAAGGAAATATATTCCATTGAAAGAAAGAAAGACTATCAACTAAACTTATGAAAACAAGAAACTATATTTTTTAACTTATGAAAGCAACAAACTAACTTTAACCTATGAAACACTCAAATGTAATGCTGATGATTGTGTGAATGTCTTAGGTGATGACGGATGATATCTCGATCACACTTGACAACAAAGGATAGTTCTAATGGTATAAGCTCAATACTAATTTCAATGACAAAATGAAAGGTGTGAAGTAAACAATCCAATGAAAACTTAGCCATGATAAAAGTAATGTTAAATACCCTACATATTCATGTATAAACCATCAACATCATAATGAGATCATCATTATGTAACTAAGGAATTTAATTCCATTTTAATCTATGAAAGGAAATTGCGTGAAAGGAAACTATACTATGTCTATTTTAATCATTCAAGCTATGATAAAGAAAATGACTGAAACCAGAAATTAAAAGCATGATATTAAAAAGTGAATTGACAATTACATTTAACCAATAACTAAGAAAGTGAAATCTATCTAAAACTGAAGTAAGAAAGATATGATTCAAAAACTGGAAGCAAATCTATCCATCCATCAATCTTTGTCAGAAGAAACTCAGATTAAACTATGCTTTGTTCTAATTAAAAATCTGTTCTAAGCTTGACTGTAAAAATATAAAAGAAAGCACAATTTATCATCTAACTACATGCGAGGTTAGTATAATGAGAGAGAGACTTTTTAATTGCACATGGAATTAGTAAAGAGACTTAGAGACTTGCAAGCCTTTTATAATCTATAAAATCAACACATACTATCACAAATCATCATCTAACCTGCAAAAAGAAGTAAAACAATGAGCTACAACAAACTAATTAATTAGATAAAAATATACATGCACAGGAAAATGAAAAGACAATTTAAATTAGAAAAATGAAAAATAGACATGAAGATAGTTACCATACTATTGGTGCCCCCCCAAGCAAGTTGTGGTCACTCTCGAAAATCACACCACGACCTCAGCAAGCCAAATTCACCATAAAAATCCAAAAACACAGTTTTGGCACTATTCTGGCAATGTAAAACTAGAAACAGAGAAAAATCATTTTTCTGGCAATTCTAATGCTTATGATACTTGGTTAACAATCTAATGATCATCCTATTGGTATTTATAATCTTACAACCCAGGTGGTCGACCACAGGAGGGTTGAACCATCTCTAAATTCGGCAAATTACATTAAATGCATCCATAACTAACAAAATGGAAGAACCCAATGATCTCCCTCTTTGGACAACTGAAATCGCGTTGTCTTGAGCTTAGTAGCTGGAGGGGGCGATGAAAAACAAAACCCATGTGCTTGATTTATCCACCACTGGCCGTCAATACCACAACCGCCAACTTGCCTTGCATTTTTGTGCAATACTGGGTGCCGAAACGAGTGCCGTATCAAGAAACATTGTGTGTTTTGCCCTGTAATAGCAGAAAACATGAATTAACTCTTGGAAACCATAAAATATGATAAATTAAACTTTATTGAATAAAAAAACATGAATTATACGTACCTCATGTCGATTGTATCATTTTACCATAAAATTCTTCAAAAAGCTCCTTTGAAAGATAAAAAATGCATATATACATATGGAAAAAAGTGTATAATAACGTCACAAAGATGATCATATCTTGGGCCCAGCATACCCCCACACCGACGATTTTCCAGGTCCCACTGCAAACAAAAAGAAGTCATCCCTTGGAACTAGGCTTGTTGAGGAGGGTCAGCTTTAGAAGCCTCTCCTTCTTCTTGTGTAGGCTTAGCCTTGTGCCTCATATGTTCCTTTAATTGTTCTCTTAAGCTACGGTTATATTGGGTCATCCCATCAACCAACCATTGAAGGGAGTTAACTTTTTCCTGAAGGACTTCATTGTCATGATGAAGGTGTGCATCTATTGTCTTCCTCTCTTCTAATTGTTGGAGAAGCTGATGGTTTTCCATTAGTAGCTCCTCTATAGTTGGGGTAGAATCAGTGATCTTCGAGGAAGGCTTAGGTCCTTTGAGAGATGTGGTCAATTTATCAAATTTAGGATCAAGAGTGGGCATGGGTGAAGTAGGTGTGATGGGATATCGAAAAGGTGAGCTAGGTTCGGATTTCGTTTTCCTTAGTGGCTCTAATCCATCCGCAGAGATTTCTCTAGGTTGGTTATGAGGGCTCTCAAGGTTGGAGGATACTTGAATAGGATCCAAAGCAGGTGGAGGCTTTGCATAAGGCTTGGTTCTTATGTTCTGGGTACTCTTTCGAAAGGGTCCCTTACCAAATCGGTTGGCTCCTCTCTTGTTTGTGGGAATGATGGGAAAGTCTTGTTGCATTACTTCTTGGGGAGTTTTAGGTGTAGTATCAAGAGAAAATGAAGGCATTGAGGGGTCAACAATAGGCTTCTTTTGGTCTTTGTTCTTGGTCTTTTTCCCTGATGAAGGAGTAGGAATATCAACAAGATTTTAGTATTGTTCCGGTAAAGAGGGAGTTTTTGCAAGGGAGTTTGGAGTTTTTGGAGAGTGAGGCTTGGATGGAGAGATAGTTTTTAGGCTAAGTGTTTTTTTACGGTCTTAACTGTCAAATGAGGATTTGCAAATTGGTAGATAAAGGCATCCCAACTTTGCCCCTGCTTCTCTAGTTTTGTAAGAATGAGGAGTTTGATCAAATCGTGGTGGAAGAGACTATTGTGGGGGTTGGTCACATTTTTTATCACTTGAGAGGACATTTTCTCCAAGATTTTGAGAAAATAAAAAGGGAAGTTTAAAGGTTTATTGAACAGAAAATGAGCCAGGAATCTTAAGTGACAAGCTTTGAAGGTGGAGTATCTACCTTCACATGTAATTAACCTTGTGATGATAATAAGGGGATTGACCAATTCTGGCTTTATCCACTCCTTAGCATACCCTTTCTCTTATGAAATGCTCTCGAATTCAGGCTTAAACACCCCGTTGTAACTTGAGTGTGACAATTGATGATTCTTGAACCACCTATCTCCCATTTTTGGAAGTTTTGTTGCAGCAGCAATTCACTCTTCTGTGACTGCAAAATTGAGAGACCCTACATGTGTTATCTTGCCATCAAAACCAACTGCAAATTGCATATAAATACCATCATCATGGCCTTGCAAACTAGACAGAAATGGCCCCCAACCAGCATGAAAGAACACTTCCCTACACTGTACGAATTCTGGAATGGAAAAAAAGTTTGCATAGGAGGATGGTTTGTATCGCTTGGGCATTGTGATAGAGTTTGAATTCACTAAGAAAGGGAGAAATAGAGCCATGCAGGGACACAAATTGGGCACAGTTTGAGTGCGATTGGAACAGAGGGCGAATTTTACCAAGCAAGGGTGCGAATAAGCCAAGAAATGGCATGGGTTTAACACAGTCTGAGTGTGATTAGAATAGAGAGAGAATTCAACAGAGGTTGGGCGCGATTACTTAACGTAGGGAAGAGAAAATTGAAAGGGAAAATGAAACAATAGAGTGCCCAGCCTGATTTTGGATGCTCTTATGGTGGAGTACGTTGCCCACATGTGTGTACGAGCTGCCATGTGTGGGAGATTCAAATTTGATGGAAAGCTTGGGAGAAATGGAGTGGTGCATACTTAGATCAATGTCCAAGTCTTTTGACTTGGACATTTGATCATAACCATATGAAGCATATTTTTTTACAATGCCTATAACAAATTTAATTAAATGTGATTGAATTCTAGTTCCCTGGAATCTAGGATAGTTATTAGTATGCAATGCAATTGCACTTCAAACAACACTTTAAACAACATTGCATTTGTCACCTCATCCGGAACCTCATCCAATACTTCATCCAGTACCCCTATTTTAAGTGCATTTTCACCTCTTTTAATGGACAACCTGCAATTTTGAAGTATTTTTGACAACCATAGTGGTTAATGAGCAGAGGCAGAGTGATCCATGCTTACTCATTCTTCTTGTATATGACATATAGTGTCAAAACCTATAATTAACGGGTTATAGCAAGCATAAAACATGTATTGTCAAACCTACAGTATGCAACTTGTAATGGAAGATAACCAATAAAGAGTGGTCTATTAAGCATGAGTTCAGTATTGTATAGCACACAAGAGTTAAGCATTTAAAAATAACATGACTATCAATGTAATAACCTGTATCATGGTAATAATACAAAAATTCTTGCAAAGACTCCTTTCTCTAGGAAATGATCATTTGTCAGCTCATGAACCCCTCCCCCACACCTAAGTATTGTGACACCTCACAATCAAAAGTATAGGAAACTAGTCAGTATCCCCCAATGGCTAAAGATTTACAGTATGTCAAGTGTAAAGATGAAATTTCACAGATTGGTCTGATGAGACAGTTAGGAGATGGCCCCACCTATAGGACAAGAGATCATATATATATATATATATATATATAAGAAGAGGTAGGAAAGGGAGTTTCAAGATAGTCTTAGAGTCATTTCCCAATGGCAAATTGATGAGATTCATTAACCTTATCTTAACCACACATACTCCATGTCAACTTTGTATGCAAGTAATGTCATACATTAGGACAAGTTTAGATTTATTATTTATTTTTGTCATATCATCATCCTCGCTAGGTAGAATACCCCACTACCAGCAAGCCTGTTCAATACTCCGGTGGGTTTGCCTAGTCATACCACAGGCCGATAACTGCTGCTAACAGACCTGTTCAGTATCCCGATGGGTTAGCCTCTTAAACCCTTAGAGACTGGCCCTCCATCCTTTAAGATATTAGTATAAGATTTCTTATGAAAGAAGATGGGGGAACATCTCTGAAACAACTTTTCTTTCTTTTTCTTTTTAATTGGGATGGTATTTATGTTAGAGGATGACTTTCCGTTATATTATTTAGTGATTTTCCTGATGTAAGGGGTACTTAAGAGGACACGACCTATCTAAATATATGATATAATAAAGCTATTTAGTGTGTAGTGGATGGTACCATTGAGAAAGAACAGAAAGGTATCTCTAGGCTCAACTTACTTTCTTCCTTTGTAATTATTGTTATGTTTCCATGAATAAATGCTAATTAGACCTCCTTGTTACTCTTTGATAAAGAAACTTGATTCACATACTCAGGTTTCTTGGAAAACATGTACAAGAGACCTCTAAGCTTGATAGTTATGGTATCACTTCCTTATACAGTGGTGAAGAGTTTCAAGAGCAACTGCTTTTTAAAATGCCTTAAGAACAAGAAGATGAAAATCTTTGCAAAAACATGGTTAACTACAACAAGTCACTATTCATTTGATACTTTAGCATACACAAAATTCAAGTATAACAATGTTTTGATGAAAGATCCTTGAAACGGTGTACTCCTGGTGAAATAATTACTTACAGAAATATCTAGAATTGCCTTATTAACAAAATACAAAAGCTATTTACATATATACAGTGGGAAACTTAGAAAAAATTTCAAGAACAAGGGGGGGCTTCCCCATATACTAAGGAAAATGCCTTGTTAGCTGACATGACCTGTAGAAAATCCTCTCTGGAAATGGGCTTATGATAAAACTTAAGTCAGTGTCCATTTACCACAAAGGAGACTTGTCCATCGTCAATTGTTTAATTTTTACATCTCCATTGTCATATAAAGTGTCTATCTCGTAAGGGCCCAACCAACGGGTGGTAAGTTTTCCTTTGAAGGTTTTGAATCACGAATCAAACAATAGAGCCCAATCACCAGGCTGGAAGTGTTTCTTTTTAATAAACTTGTCATGCCACTTGCTCCTTTGGTTTTGGACTAATATTGTCCGTTGGATGGAATCTTTCCTGATTTCATCCAACTCATTCAACTGTAGGACTCATTGCTTCTGAGCCTCATCCAGTTTCAATCCTAATTCTACGACAATACAAAAGGTCCTCACTTGGAATTCTATTGGTAAAAGTACTTGTTTCCCGTACACTAGCTCACAAGGGGTATGTCTAGTGGTATTTCTCCAGGTAGTTCTGTATGCCCACAAAGCCTTTGGGAGCCTATCAGCCCAATCTCAGTGATGTAACTAAATAGTCTTGGTCAAGATGGATTCCATAACTTTGTTTGTGGATTCTACCTGAACATTGGATTACGGGTGGTATGGAGAATATTTACAATGTTTAATCCCATATTTCTCTGTTAGCTCTTTCATTATCTTGGAAGTGAATTGAGTGCCTTGGTTGGTAACAATTTCATGAGGGACAACGAAGAGGGTAAAGATGTATTCATAGATAAATTTGACAACAAACTTCTCTGTGGCCCTAAATAGGGCTTTTGCCTCTACCCATTTGGTGACATAGTCCGTACAAACCAAGATATAGTTCTTCCTACGGGACATGGGTGAAATTGGTCCTACAAAGTTGAGGGCCCATTTTTTGAAGGGTTCTATCATAACTTGGGCCTGTAAAGGAATTTCGTCATATGACGTAGGTCTACCTATCCTTTGGAAAGTATCACAACTTCTCACATACTTGGCAACATATTTGAAAATGCTAGGCCAATAGTAACCTGTATGTAACACCTTATATGTTCTACGTTTGTCATAAAAATGGCCACCACATGGTCCATCATGACAATTTCGTAGTATTTCAGGTACCTCATCCTCTCAAACACATCTATGAATAATCAAATCAGGACCTGTGTGAAAAAGATCATGACAAACCCAAGAGTAATTAGCACTCTATGTAACAATTTTTTGCTTTTCATGAGGTGACAAATGAGACGGTAACTTCCTAGTGGCCAAATATTTTTCCATATCCGCAAACCATGGGGTATTGATAGAGAGGGAAAAGAGGTGCTTGTCTAGGAAACTATCATCTACAGGGATACCATCATCCTCATTCTTTATGTGGAAAAGAAAGTCAACTACTACATTATCCTTTCCAGGTTGGTCAAGCACAGTGATATTAAATTCTTGCAATAACAAGAGCCACCTAGTCACTCGACCATTAGTTATAGGTTTGTTCATGAGAAACCTAATGGTGGAATGATCGGTGTGTACAAATACTTCATAACCTGAAATGTAATGACGAAACTTGTTAATAGCATGAACAAATGCCAAGAATTCTTTCTCAATGACTGTGTAGTTCAACTTGGCAGGGGACAAGTTCTTGCTTACAAAATAAATGGCATAGGACTGTTGGTCCTCTTTCTTCCCTAATACCCCTCTGATTGTAGTGTCGGAGGCATCAGTGGATATATGAAATGGGAGAGTCCAATTGGTCCCTCTAAGAACTGGTGCCATATATAGCTTGGCTTTCAAGGTTTCAAAGGCAGTTTGGCACTGCTCAGTCCAAACAAAATCAACATCTTTTATCAATAATCCAAACATATGTGCAACAATCTTTGTAAAATTTTCAATAAACCATCGGTAATATCCGGCATGTCCAAGAAATCTTCTCACCTCTTTATAATTCTTGGGGGGTGGAAGTCTAATAATGACCTCAATCTTTGCAGGATCGACTTTTATTCCTTCAGATGAAACATGATGTCCTAGAACCACTCCTTCAGTTAACAACATTTTTCATTTTTCATGACTTAGGGATAAGTTCATTTCCTAGCATCTGATGAGGACCTTTTCTAAGCTGTCTAAGGCTTCCTGATAAGTGTTTCCATAGAATTTGAAGTCATCCATGTATACCTCCACACAATCATGAATAAGATTGGAAAATATCCCTAATACTGCTCGTTGAAATGTGGCAGGAGAATTACACAATCCAAATGGTAAGACCCTATAGGCATAGGTGCCCCAAGGATAGGTAAAGGTAGTCTTGTCCTAGTCATCAGGTGCTATAAGAATCTGGTTGTACCAGCTATACCCATCTAGAAAGGAGAAATAATTATTTCCGGACAAGGTATCTAGAACTTGGTCAATTAAAGGGAGAGGAAAGTAGTCTTTCAGAGTGGCCTTGTTGAGTTCCCAGAAATCAACACAAATTATCCATTTCCTAGTCATTTTCTTTGGAACCACTACTAGCAGGGATACCCACTTACCATTAGAGATGGGATAGATAAATGTGACATTTAGCAACTTTTGAATCTCCTCCTTGACTATATCTTTGAGTGCTGGGTTCATCCTTCTTTGGGGTTGCCAAATAGGTGTCACTTCCCCCTAGGTGTATATATGGTGGATGCATGTGTTAGGATCTATACCCTTCATGTCAGCGTATTCCCAGGAAAATGCTCCTAATTGTTCTTTAAGGATATCTATTAACCGTTTATGTTGGTCTGTATCTAGCCCGGAATTTATATGTAAACATTTCCCTCGACTAATCTCCTAGGGCATAGTATAAGACATGGAAGACTCATCTATTTCGAAAATAAAAGATGTCAAAGAAAAAATGGATGGATCTAAGTGTTCTTGAAATTCTTCCCCAAACATGTACTCAAATTAGGGAAACGACTGTGGAAAATCCACACATGTAATAGCAGAAATGAGTTGGTTTAGCAAATTTTCGGGTGTATGCTCCTGAAGTGCCCTTGCATGGTCACTAGGCAATACAAGTTCTTCCCAGTCTTCATTATCATATGGAAATTCAAGCCACCATAGATTCTCCATAATAATTTAAGCTGGAGGGTAAATGGTGAGCTTCTGGATAGAGAGACCATTTGAGATGGCCATTTCTCCTTCTCTATTGCCAATAAATGCATTGGTTGTGGCTAGCCAAGGTCTTCCCAAAATAACAGGATGGCCTCAGGCATGATCCTTTGAATGAATGATAAGAAAATCTACAGGGTACTCCCATGAGGCTAAAGTAACCATGACATCATCTAAAATCCCTTCAAGTATAACCCTAGTCTCATCTACTAATTCCAAAATGGTTGGGGTAGGCCGAAGAAGAGGTTGTAACTGTAATTGTTCCAAGGTAGTAGTGGTCATAACATTGATGGTTGCCCCTAGGTCTATGAGAGTGTTTTCGATGGAGACCTCCTTAATGGTTATGGTCACTACGGGGTTTCCTATATTCCCATACTTTGCTAGCTTTGGTTGCTCTGATATGTACTCAGAGAGTCCTCCTACCAAATGTACTGTAGGAGGGTCCTTTTTCTTCCTACCTGGCTTCTTGATACACAATTGTTTGACTACCTTACTATAGATTGGAATGTCTTTAATGGCTTGAAGTAGGGGAATTTTGACACAAATATTTTTCAATTCATTCAAAAAGTCAAATTCCAGTCGAGTGGTAGGTTTCTCGATTACCAATCGGTTTGGATAAGGAGGGACCTTTGTAATTTGTGAAGGTTCATTTTGGGGAAGCTTGGGTTCTTTATTCTTAGAGATAATAACATATTCCCACCTAGTGTCATACGTGGGTTGTTGGGTGGTTTCTTCTTCTTCTTCTTCCTGGATGACTACTGAAGGTCTCTGCCTATATAGAACTTTTCCTGATCTTAGTTGCATTTCCTGTAATGGAACAGGAGTAATGACATATGTCGGGGAGGCCTGCATCTCAACATTGTTAAGAGGTTGAGGGGGCCTATTATTGGGATTCGACACTGGCTGTGTCAGTAATAATGTCGGTTTTGAGGAGCTTGCATTTTGAAATTGGAGTGGTTGTTGTTGTGGGATAGGAGGCAAAGGTGGTGGAACAAAACCTGGCAAAGGCTATAGAGTGTTTGATAAGAACTGAGAATAAGGATGGTTGTACATATGAATAGGTGGAGCTTGAGGATTTCCTTGATTATGTCCTCCCCTCCACCCTTGAATCCAAGGATGTTGGTACTGAGTAGACAAATTTTTCCAACTTGGTGAGTTCCACTGTTGTTGTTGATAATAGGGTGGAACTTGAGACTGTAGATCCGGGTATGTGGATTGATTCCTAGGCTACCATGGCCTCCTAGGTTCATAAGAAGACTCCCTAGGATATCCACTCTTATAGATGGCTAATAAACCGTGCAATGATGGACATTTTTCAGTCGCATGGTCTTCTATACAGAAGCCACAAACTGAAATGTTATCTAATGGGCACTCCCTTGAGGAATGCTTCCTCCTGCATCTTGGGAAATATATGTTCATTGCTACATTTTCCTCCTCCTGTTTCTTTTTGAGTTTAAGGGTATCCAACTGGGAACCTATTGTGCTTAGGATGTCTGTATTGCATTTTTCTAAAAGGTTCCCTATCTCTGCTCTCGTAATACCACCTGAACTAACTGGTTTTAAGCTTCTATTGTAAGGGTCTCGAACATTCTTTCATGTTTTGGCTCTACTCCTTGAGTAGTTTTTACACATTTCACATATTTCCGCAAATGGTTTATGAGAGATGTCACCTAATGCCATCAGGTTAAGAACCTCTAGATATTCTTCTGAAATTCCCTTAAGGAAAGGATCCCTAACTACATCCTCTGGGAGGTCATGGTATTTTGACTTCTACGAGATATAACCAAATCTTTCCATATAGTCTTCAAGGATCTCGTCTTCTAACTGTTGGACTTTAAAGATGTCATCCTTTATGAGACTCTTTGGTCTTGTAGTAGTCTTGGTACTTCTTAAGAAATATGTCTTTCATGGATTCCCAAGACCTAATGCTGGATTCTCCCAATCCCATGAACCATCTTAATGCAGAGTCTTTGAGGGTGGCAGGAAAGATTTTTAATTTATGGGCATCTTGTACATAGTTGTAGCTCCTGCACAAGATGTCAAATTCAAATAGGAAGGTGTCTAGATCTTCATTGTTTTTACCATAAAAGGTAGGTAGTGTTGAGAGAGGAATATTCTTCATGTTGAAATTCAGAGTGGTGTCTAAAATCGGAAACCCGAAGGTAGTTTCAGTTTGGTTTCCAGTTCCTTCTTCCTCTCCGTGTCTTACATTTTTATGGTCCTCCTGATCATCCATATTGGCTTGGTTTCCAAAAAGAGAGTACCTAAGTGGTTTTATCTTTGAAGAGAAAAAGGTTTCTCTTTGATGAAAAGGTCTTCCTATTGATTGGATGTCTAGGACTCTACTCGAGCCGATTGAGATTATAGGTGCCAACGTTTCTGTGTCAATTTGAGAGATAATTACATTGGCTGAGCTACCAAGAAAAAGATTTACCTATTTAGGGTCTATGATATCCTTAAAATTAGAGTCCCCTGGTAGTGGTGTAAAAGAAAAGGTTGTATTTTTTGGTTTTGTGGAAGACTCGAGTGGTCTTGCCTCCTGTCCTACTATGATTGATGCTTCTATTTCTTGTTCTATATTTCTCCTTGTGTTAGTCCCTTCAAAGAATATTTTATCTCTTTGGGTTGAGCTAGATCCTGTTTGTCGGTATCAGTCTGCAGATTTTATAAGCGGAACGTTCCTTCCCCCAAAGGGATTGGAAGGAACCTTGGTTGAAAGGTCAGATTTTGATTTAATGTATCTACCTTGTGGGTCTCTAGGCCTATTCATGAAAGAAAGCAACAACAAAAATAAAAAGCTACCATTTGATTCCTAGGTCTATTCATGAAAGAAAACAAAAATAAAAACTACTATTGGGTTTGGGGGAACCTGCTATAGAAGATGCACAGGTTCTTACCTTTCGTCTTAAATCTCCCCCGCCACCAAACTAATGATAAGTTATAAGGATGATCTAATTCCTAATTACTTCTTACCTTAAGACAACTCCCCGACAATGACGCCAAAATGTTAGGTGTTTTATATGTACTAAAAAAGACACTAAACTACCCTCAATTAAATTGTCAACCCGGGGTAAGTAAACTTAGAGTTGTAGCAAAATATATGCCAAAGGTATAAGGTTGGTAGGAGTGTAGACTAATTAAGGAAAGAAACTGTCTAGGGATAATCTACTCAAGAAAACCTATCAAATGAAAAAACCCTACTAAGCAAATTGAAACTAGGTAACCTAAGTACTTTTGAGCCAAGGACTAATGGATAGTTCCTAAGAAAGCAAGTAAAAACCCTATTCAAAGCAAACTAGTTCATGACAATAAGCAAAGGTAAACTACTAAGCATACTAAGCAAATGATGAAAGTAAACTACCTTTAACTTGCCAACCTACATTCAATGAGAAACTACCCTATGAAAGCAAATAAATAAGAAAGTAAGCAAAAGCACCTATCTAACCTATTAAAGAAAATAGACAAGCAAGAAAAAACACCTAACTAACCTATTAAAGCAAATAGACAAGCAAGAAAAAACACCTAACTAACCTATTAAAGAAAATAGATAAGCAAGCAAAAGCATAAAGAAAAAGACAAGTAAGCAAAGACTTCTCATTGAACAACTACCTAGCCTAAGAGGCAAGTGAACTAAATGCATAATGAAAAACTATTTCTCTTGCGTGAAAGGAAATTTAAATGTTCAACACAATGCATGAAAGGAAATCTATTCTATTGAAAGAAAGAAATACTATCAACTAAACTTATGAAAACAAGAAACTATCTTTTCTAACTTATGAGAGCAAGAAACTAACTTTAACCTATGAAACACTCAAATGTAATGTTGGTGGTTTTGTGAATGCCTTAGGTGGTGACAGATGATATCTCGATGAAAATTGACAACAAAGGACAGTTCTAATGGTATAAGATCAATACTAAATTCAATGGAAAAATGAAAGGTGTGAAGTAAACAGTCCAATGAAAACTAGCCATGATATAAGTAATGCTAAATACCCTACATATTCATGTATAAATCATCAACATCATAATGAGATCATCATTATCTAACTAAGGAATTTAATTTCATTTTAATCTATGGAAGGAAATTGCATGAAAGGAAACTATACTATGTCTATTTTAATCATTCAAGCTATGATAAAGAAAATGACTAAAACCAGAAATTAAAACATGATATTAAAAAGTGAATTGACAATTACATTTAACCAATAACTAAGAAAGTGAAATCTATCTAAAACTAAAGTAAGCAAGCTATGATTCAAAAACTGGAAGCAAATCTATCCATCCATCAATATTTGTTAGAAGAAACTCAGATTAAACTATGCTCTGTTTTAATTAAAAATCTATTCTAAGCTTGACTGTAAAAATATAAAAGAAAGCACAATTTATCATCTAACTACATGCGAGATTAGTATAATGAGAGAGAGACTTTTTAATTGCACACAGAATTAGTAAAGAGACTTAGAGACTTGCAAGCCTTTTCTAATCTATAAAATCAACACATACTATCACAAATCATCATCTAACCTGCAAAAAGAAGTAAAACAGTAAGATACAACAAACTAATTAATTAGATAAAAATATACATGCATGGGAAAATGAAAAGACAATTTTAATTAGAAAAATGAAAAATAGACATGAAGACAATTACCAGACTACTGGTGGGCCCCCCAACAAGTCTTGGTCACTCTCTAAAATCACACCACGACCTCAGCAGGCCAAATTCACCATAAAAATCCAAAAACGTAGTTTTGGCACTATTCTAGCAATGTAAAACTAGAAACAGAGAAAAATAGTTTTTCTGGCAACTCTAATGCTTATGCTACTTGGTTAAAAATATAATGATCATCCTATTGGTATTTATAAGCTTATAACCTAGGTGGTCAACCACAAGAGGGTCAAACCACCTCTAAATTCAGCAAATTACATTAAATGCATCCATAACTAACAAAACGGAAGAACCTAATGATCGACCTCTTTGGACAACTGAAATCAATTTGTCTTGAGCTTAGTAGCTGGAGGGGGCGATGAAAAACAAAACCCATGTGCTCGATTTGTCCACCACTGGACGCAAATACCATAACCACCAACTTGCCTTACGTTTTTGTGCAATACTGGGTGCCAGAATGAGTGTCGGATCAAGTACCGGAACGAGTGTTGGATCAAGTGTCGGAACGAGTGCTGGATCAAGAAACATGGTGCGTTTTTCCCTGTAATAGAAAAAAAACATGAATTAACTCTTGGAAACCATAAAATATGATAAATTAAACTTGATTGAATCACAAAACATGAATTATACGTACCTCATGTCTATTGTATCATTTTACCATAAAATTCTTCAAAAAGCTCCTTTGAAAGATAAAAAATGCATATATATATATGGAAAAAAGTGTATAATAATGTCATATAGATGATCATATCTCAGGCCCAACAGTTGCATTGATCCTCTCCTCCTCCTTGTCCTAGTGTTGGACTTGTGGATCCTCTTCCAACCTTGTCCAAAGTTACGTTGTTTTATCCAGCAAGTCAACTACCGTGCTAACCTATTTTTCTAGCTCCTGCAGTTTCATTGTTGCTTCTTGCTTCCTTTTCTCCTTCACCACTGGTGGAGTTTTTGGTCTAATCTGTCCACGAAGAGTCTTGATATCCTTCTGATACTAATCAATTGCCTACGTAATCTGGTCTATCTTTTCTGCGGTTGGGAGTTCATTTCCTTGTGCAGTGGTTGGAAGTTTCCCAAAAATTTCTTCCACTCTGCGTTCCAACTCGTTTATGCATTCCTTCTCCTACTGATTTTCAGATTTGGCCTACGCACAAACTATTTCTAGTGCTTCCTGCTTCTTTGTTGCTTGTTGTAGCTCAACTAAGTTTTTATGTGCTCGCGACTTCATCTCGTGGTAGACGCTAACCTGTAGTTTGTATAATTCTCTTGATGGAATATGTGTCAAGACCAATTGGATATGATCCAAATCCTTCAGTGGTGTCTGTCCCACAATTTCATCCATTCGCAGCATGCTAGGCTTTATGTAGACCATTGAATGTGTGTGTGGCATCGGAAAAACTGGGTCGTGTTCTTCTACCTCAACCCTTTCTGTGGTCTATGTGGTCGATGGATCTATGCCTCTATTGTTACTCATGATATGGGCTTCCTCGAATCTCTTAAGGAGCTGTCTGATTTCTGTCAATTCCTTCTACAGTTTATCCCCATGGTGCACAGCATGATCAAAATACTCTGCGAGGCAGTCTTGGACCATTCTAGAAATCATCTCTCCATCATCCTTCGTGATTGTATAGTCTGGTGGTGTTCTTTGTGCCTTCATTTTCTTGTGCGCACCTGCTTCCTGTACCGCTGGTCTCTTAGTTCCCCCTGGTTCCTATGTGATGGGGTTCGATGCAGTTTCCTATGCTCCCTTAGCCAGTTTCCATTGTCCATTCATCGGCTGAGTGGTTTTTGTCCTCCCCTTCGAGGTCCCTGGCTGCTCTGAGACGTCGTCTGCTTGATTCGACTTAGTTTGGCCCATTCTTCATTTCTTGGGTATTTGGATTTATGGAAGCTATTTTTCCACTTGTGGAGCCCCTCCTTCTATTGTTTGTCCCGGTACTTCTCTGGGTATGGTTGGAATCCTCCATTCATCAGGCCATTCGCTGATGATCATGTCGATATCTCCCTCGGTGACATAGTAGCACATCTGTAGCCACTGTTTATCCGGGTCTTGCCTTTGTTATATCCAAATGGCTTGTCGCCTAGCCCAGAAAGTGGTGATGCCCCCATATCGTGCGAAAACCTCTAGTGTTATTCTCCATGCTCGGCTGATGGATTCCTGTATCTCATGTAGGTAAGATTCAAATATGATTCCATTATCCCTCTTATGCTTGGCTAGTGGTGCATATCTCAGGACGTGATATATTGCTCCTCTTGGACATGGTGTGGTACAAAATATGGTGTGTTTTGGTTCTCACCATCCCATGAAAGCTATGAGAGTGATCATCCATGTGTAATGAAATTTCGTACCTGCATCCTGCACATATTTGTAGTCTACTTGGAACAAGTTTGATAGGTATGGCGCCCAGCTCATGGAGGTGTCTTCTGCGCACTAGGATGCAACAACAATGACTCATGTCGGTACTTCGTCTTTGCGGCATTTTCTTAGCAGTTTGTAGGCTAAGATTTTTGCGTCCAATTCGTCGCGACATTGTTGATTCGTTTAATTATAATAATTCGCCTCTTGTTCCCACATCCGGTTGCCATATTTCTTCTTCGTAATCATCCATAATTAGCCGCAGGGATCCAAACCACGGGTGGGTGAGCCTATTATCACCACATGAAGTTGACGGAGTTATGGGGACGGGTTTCTCCGAATGTTATCTACATGAGAAGTTCGACAGTTATGGGGACGGGTTTCTCCAGCCATACATTCCCTCCATGTATAACTACTAACAGTTTCTTGACGCATGCCGACGCATATTGGCCTCTACCAAAGTGTGGTATCTTCAGTAATCATAGAATTCTTGTTCTGTCAAGTCCAGTTTACCACTGGTGTGGCTGAGTGATGGTTTCTTCGAGTTGGTTCACGACTATTTTCTACATAAAGACCTGTGGTGCAAGATTTGGATATTTGGTTTCATCTGCTATGTCATGGTTGGAATACCTACGCTTCCCAGTGTGACCCAATAGTTGTGGGTCCACCTGTACTCCCTCTGGTATGCGAGGTAGCACAATCTCTACAACCGTTTTCTTCCAATGTTAGCTCGGTATCTGAACTTGGTCCTCCTACTGTGTTGGTTGGTTCAAAGTTCCAACAACTCCTAGTTGTTCCCCTATCATCCACTTTGGCCATGCCCAGGTATTTCCATCAGTCTCCTCGATTGAATGACCTAAGTCGGGTGCTTTCATCTCATCTGGTTGCTCCTCTTCTCCCAGATGTTGTGTTGTTCCATTCACTTCCACGGCTGCTCCAGTATGTTCGAGTGGTATTTCCTAGTGGGTTTCTTCTTCTTTCTTCTAAGGCTCATGCGTCACTGCTGGTGTATCCTATTCCATGGCCTCTGTTTGTGGTTGCAGAATATCCTCTAGTATTGGTATGGAATCTACTGGTATTTCCTCTGGCGACAGGATTTCATCAATATCGATGATCTCTGGTGGCTACTGCTTGTTTTCTTCCAATGGTCCCCGTGACCTAGTCTGAACCCTGGTTGATCTGGTTGTCTGGCCTGGTTCTGCAAGCTTCGGTGGTTCCATAATAGTGTATGTTGAACATTTGCTGAGTTCAAATGGCTTCGTTGAGATCTTTGGTTTCACTTTGTTCATTCTAGCTGTTGTTTCTCTTTTTATGTTCTCCTTTCGCGAATAGACTAACTTCTTTTGTGCTCATGTGTTGTATGGGCTCATCATGAATCTTGTCGAGGACGATTCCTCCATCATGTGGTTAATGCACCATAAATGTGGGTTCAATGCATCTGCGATGGTTTCATACTTTCCATTACGCCTACTCTGTTGTCTCCAGTTGGCGTGTTTAATGTGACATCCCATCCATCCTTTTCTTTCTTTAACTCTACCTCATGTTGTCATGTCAGCCTGCTTTTGCCAACTTTCCTTTTCCCTCTTGTTTCCTTTTTCGATATGGCTGTTATCATTTCCCTTGCTAGCTTCGTGTTTCGTATGCAGCCTGACCCTCATGTTGTGTGATTTTTTTCTTTTTTTCTTTTTTTTACTACACGGTGGGTGGTCGACTGTCCTTGTACATCTTCAGTCGATTCCCATTGATCATTCCTCTGAGGTTTGTGCTTGCTATATATTTTATAATAATAATAATAATAATTTATTTTTAAGGTCACGACCAAGCCAGCACACCAAATTGGTGTATGAGACCCCCTTGTTTGTGGGACAAGGGACCCCCTTCTACCCAACGATTTGACTGGTAAAGTCTATGAAGGTATACATACCCTACCCCCCTATGGATTTGAACCTGTGACCTCTTAATAGGAAACACATGTTCTTAACCATTGGGCCCACTCAGGATGTACATCTCCTCCGCCCGTGACAGATTTTACCTCGTATGGTCCTAGCCAATGCATGCTCAGATTTCCTAGGTGCTGCAATGATTTACCGTCATAGAGAAATACTAGATCTCCTCCCTTGAACGTCTTCCTCTTGATGTGGTGATTGTGCCAATATTTGTCTCTTGCTTTCCATACTTTTTGGTGGAATGCTGCCAAGATTTGGTATTCCTCCATCGACAGTAATTGATTTAGTCTTTCCTGTACTGCACCTTGTTCTTTCATGTGTGTGATAACTTCTACACATAGACTGGGTATTAAAAATTCTAATGACACTACTGCTTATTGACCATATACTAGTTTGAATGGTGTGTGGCCTGTCAACTTTCTGCATGTGGTTCTATACGCCCATAAAATTGTTGGTACCTTGAGGTCCCAATCATCCCTGTTGACGTTACATAGCTTTGTCAAGGTGTTCTCTAGAATTTTGTTGAAGGCTTCTACCGTGCCATTTGCATGTGGATGATATGATGTGATTTTTTGGTGATGAACTTAAAACTCTTCGAGCATCTCTCGAATGGTGTCGTTTATGAAGTGTGTTCCTTAGTCGCTCATCAAAATGCTTGGGCACCCAAATCTAGTAATTGTTCAAACAAAAAGTGTGCAGCTGTCTCTGCGTTGCAATATTTTACTGGTGCATCTTCCACCCATCTTGTTAGGTATTCCTTCATGGTGATAATATATCTCTCCCCCGTTCTTTTGGCTGGTAGGTTAATGGGTCCCACAAAGTCTATCACCCATTTGTCGAATGCCTGAAGTGTCACTTGCGGTCATAGTGGAATTTCATCCCTTATGTTGGGTTTTCCTACCCTTTGACAGACATCACATTGCTGATAGTACTCTTTCGAGTCTTTGTGGATCGTTGGCCACCATAATCTTGCCTAGTATCTTTTCCTACATAATTCCCTCCTTCTATTCCTCATGGGCTTCTGCTAAAATTCTTGGTCGTTCGTGGTCTAGTACGTATCTTCGTAAGATTTTATCTGTGCCCATATTGTATAGATGTCATGCGATCAATTGATACTTGGTTGCATGAACTACTAGGTTCTTCTTCTGTGCAATGGTATATTCTTGTGGTGCAGTACTTGTGCTCAAGTACTGGATGATATTTGTGAAGTAATCATCAGCAATTTGTACTGAGAATAGTTGTGCATCTGGAAAGTTGTCGTCTAAATTCGTTGGGGTTGGCATATTTATTACGGGTAGACAGAAGGCAGAGTATTTGTTTTTCATTGATGGAAATCTCAACCCGACGATGAAAAACAAGAGAAAGTGGAAAGACAAGAAACGCAATGATGATCGCATGGGAAGATCAAAGGCATAAACTCCATTTCAGAGTTTTGGATATCGGGAGTTGGTGGTGTCAAGGACACTCATGACAAGAATGATGAAATAACAAAATGTGAAAGATTAGAGCATCAACAAAGACTCCATTTCAGAGTTTCGCATACCGGGAAATCAAAGATCAAAGGAACTTTAACCTTTGAAGTAGTGAACCCTGAAATCTCGAAACAGACACAACGAAGGCCCATGAAGTTTCGAAATCACGCTAAGATCTGGACCATTGGGTCCATAGGACACATGGCTAAAGATCGTCATTTAGCTGACTGGAAATTCAAAGGAACGGGGTTCCCTAACCTCTCAAACTCACGATATGAGAAATCATGAAATAATCCTAGTTGTTGTATCAACGACAAATCTATGCCATCAGACCCAGGAGGTGAATGTGGTAGACCATGTCAGCAAGGATAGGTGGCATCCTACGTCAAAAAGGACACGTGGCACAATCATATAAGGACAAGTGTCAAGTTGATTTGGAATTTCATGAACTTGTAAATTACAATTCTGAGTGACACATGGCAGACACACAGATCACAACATGTCATCGAGTGACATCATTCCAAGAATTTAGTTTCGAGAGTTTTAGCATCAAATCTCCTCCAAAGTCCTGAAAGCTGAAGTTCCAGGGTGGAGGATAGTTGTCCGATCACCATGGATCATGGACTGTTGATCTGAAGAGCTAAGTGCTCAAATGATTAGTGAGTGGTCATAGGCTATGGTCACATCGTCGAGAGTTGGAGGAAGGTGATAACAACTAAACTCCATTTTCGACGATTGTAACATGAAGAGTTGAGACTCTTCACAACAGGAATGTCGAAATGTCAAAATGATGAAATGTGAAATGGTGAAATCAACGTGAGACCATGTGTTTGTAATCCAATGGTGTTGGATACTTGGAAATATGATAGAAGGGCTACTATTTCTCTTCATGCTTAATTGTTTAGTTATGATTCAGTTAGCATAACCGAATCATGGTTCTTGGACAGTTGACATTTCAATTGTTGAACCATTATTATAGGGATTTGAGGGGTAACTTAAGGGGTTGTAGTGTATGAAATAAACACCCAGTGACTGTGTGTGGTGGGTCGTTCTGAATGAAAAATGAGTTGAACTGTATGAAAGGGAAAATTAAAATATGCGTAGTGTGAGACTGACTGTATGCGCAGTGTAAGATAAAACTCAGAGATGAGTAACAGATGAGGAATAGACAAAAGCAAGAGAAGAATTGTAGAACAACTTGAAGCAGAGTAGAATTGCAAAATAGATAGAGAAAGAGAAGAATTGCATAACAGTTAGAAGCAAACCAAATTTATAGAACAAAGAAGAAGTGGTAAGAATTGATTTATCTGTGTTGTTGGTTATTCAATCATTTATTTATAATCAGGGAGGTAGGGTGGTGCTAGGGAGGACTATGGTCCTCTGATATTCGAGTTGGTGCTTGAATATTGGGAGTTGTAGCTTCCTTCTAGTTGTGGCTAGAAAACACGGTGGCAGGGTGGTGCTTGGGAAAACATAGAGTTTTCCATATGCAAGTTGGTGCTTGTATAAGTGGAACTAGGTGCTTCCATCTAGTCAGTGCGGGAACACTGAGGGAGTTGGTGCTTGCTTCTAGTGGGTGCTAGAGAAACCAGAGATTTGGTGCTCTCAAACAAGTTGGTGATTATATAAGTGGAAGTAGGTTCTTCCATCCAGTCGGTGCTGAAACACTCAAGGAGTTGGTGCTTCCTTCTAGTCGGTGCTAGAGAAACCACAGAGTTGGTGCTCTCAACAAGTTGGAGCTTGTAAAACAGAGGTAGTAGTCTCACTTTGATTTGGTGCTCAAACATAAATGATGTAAAGAACTTAAAAGACTACCTATCATTTCGAAGAAGAAGAGGTTTTCTCCCTTTATGGGTTTCCTCGTGAAAATCTTTCTCTGTGTATATCTTATGTGTGATTGATGCTCATTATTTATGTTGTTCATATTATGTATAATATTGATGGTCACTTGATGAAAGATTAAAAATGGCTTAATAGACTTAATATTGTTTAAGCACAGTAACAACTGATTCACCCCCCCACTCTCAGTGGCCTTAGTAATTTCAACAGTTGGTTCCTCTCCATTTGTGACCCTCGATAGGTGGTGAGGTCCTGCATTCAGTTTTCCTGGTTTAACTATTACCTCAAAGTCAAATTCTTGAAATAGAAATAACCATCGAAAGATTCTCCCCCCCAACATTGGCTTATTGGCTAGGTATATCAGGGCTGAGTGATCTATAAACATCTTAAAGTGTTTTCCCAATAGGTAATGTCTCTATTTTTGTAGTGCATAAACCATATCTAGGCCTTCTCTTTCTGCCATGTTATAATTGTGTTCTAAGTCTGATAATTTTCTTCTTGCGAATGCTATAGGGTGATCCAAGTCTCTTGCTTCTAGTTGTGCTAATATAGATCCAAGTGCTATCGATGATGCATCTACATGTACATGGAATGTCTTCTCCCAATCTGGAAATACCAATATTAGTGTGGTGACCATCTTTTCCTTCAGGGTATCCATACCGTGTTGGCACTCGTCGTTCCATTGATACTTTGTATCCTTCCTTAACAATTTTTTCATTGGCGTTGTAATCTATGTGTAGCCTTTGATGAATTTCCTGTAATATCCCATATGTCCTAACATTTCTCTTAGTTGGTAGACTATTTTTGGCGCTGGTAGATTAACAATGATTGCGATTTTGGTTGGATCCACTAGCAAATCCTATTTGCATACTATGTGTCCCAATAGTATCCCAAATGGTGTTCCAAATATGCATTTCTTGATATTAAGTGATATCTGGCACTGTCTACATCATTCTAACATCATTCGTAATACTTCCACATGGTTTTTTAGTAAGCTATACATTGTCCAATCATCCAGGTATACTTCGAGGAATTGATGGATGAATTCCTTAAATGCACTCTATAAAATATTGCAGGTGCATTCTTCAGTCCAAACAACATGACTATATACTGATAAGATCCCCATCCTGTCGCGAACGTGGTCTTGTGTCTATCCTCCTGTGCTATCTTAATCTGATGATATCCTGAGAATCCATCGGTGAATGAGTAGGATTCGTGGCCTCCTACGTTATTGAGTACTTCATCTGTGAACGATGTGGGGAATGGGTCATGTAGGCATGCATCGTTCAACTTCCTCAAGTCGATGTGATGCAGACCCCCAAACCCTCGGGTCAAGATCCACTCACAAGATCATTCAACTCTCCTTGAGCCAAAGTGGCTGTTTCGGATCCCTATCAGAACCATCAACAAATAAATCCACAAGTCCTTCTGAAACCCCCTTATGTGAATAGGAACAAGGTACGAGCTTCACCTTCGCACGACCACAACTGGCCTTGGCGCAAGCACCTTTAACAATTTGGAATTCATGAGTTGAAGCGTTGAGCTCTCATGCTCTTTTCCTATGAAATCCCGAGATGCAATAGTCAACGATAGTCTGACTTCCCTTTCACACTTCTCGCAACTCGCAACCTCACGAGTTGGAGTGTAGATACTTGGTACTCCTCCTTTACGAAATCCCGAGATGTGATAGGGAAACTATGGGTTGACCCCTTGATGTGCGATTACACACCACCTATCAACCTTGCGGTCCTTACCAGACAGATGTGCCATGCATTCACACAAGCTCTTGCTCTCGCCACTTCGCAATTCCTGCAGTTGAAACTGACACCTCTCAACCCCCGAGCTCCCGAAATGCCAAAATCCCAAAAATCCACTCCAATTCCTATCGTAGCTCGCGACTTTGGGGCTTTCATTCCACTGCACTCAACTCCTTGTCGTCAGGATCCCCGAAATCAAGAAATGATCTGACGGCTTGTGCAAAACATGATCAACGGTCCACGTTGATTCTTACCTTCCGAAGGGTGGATTCATCCAACGCTTATCCTTCTTGCAGCTTCACTGGAATCCCACGGTCCTCACGACTTCGCGAATTCTCCACAGAGAATTTCGACTGCTCGTTACTCTTGGACAACTTATGCGGAATCAACCAAGGTTCCTCCTTATGAACTTTACTTCTATTGGATGACTTTGACCCTCATCTCCCTTTGAAGTATTTCAATTTCCGTCGTCCTTTGAAGTGTTCAAAGGTGTTATCCCTTCTAATCTTTCTCTTACAAACTCAAACCTCCAAAAGGGTTCCTGCTCGCACTCCTTCTGGCAGACTTTCAAATACTCCTGAGTATTTGATTTTCTTCGACTCTGTGCACCTTCGGCAACAGCAGTCCTTCAACTATCCCCTTGGTTGATAAGTTATAAGATTTCAACCAGCCTATGCACACATTGCATGGCTTATGCGCTTCACTTGCACTACTACTGGAATGAGAACAATGGTATCCCTCCTGAGCTTTCAGAGATAAACTCTGAAATCCTTGTCAATGCACACCTTGCGGACATTTCACTGCACTCCTTGTAGGAAATCTCACTCAGGAAGAGAAACAATTGAAACGCATTCTCTCTCTCTCTTAGACTTCAAACATTCAATGTGAAATCATACATACACACAGTATTAAAGAAAATGCATAACAGAGAGAATAAAAGCACTATAAACATACCATTCACCATGTATAAGAAGAAAACATCATAACACCATGAGTCTGATTCAAAGATCCATATATTAATTCAAAGCTTCTATACATGGGGTCTTCTCTACAACTCTCTTCTACAACTCTCTTCTTTTGTGCTATGCTAATGATACAATGATACAACTTACTAATGATACAAAGGCGAGGGTGTCTATATCTGTTTTCCCTCCTACTCTCCTAAACTGTTTATTCTATCCTTCAAATCTACCTACTTTCATTAACTATGCATAAATGACTTTTACATTGACATATGAGAGAAAATCACTCAATATCTGTTTACAACCTCCACGATATAAATGTAAAGTACGCCTTCTTCCTAACTATTACATTAATGCCTTTTAAGTTCAAAATTCAAAACAATTCTTATGAAAACGTGCTCTTTTTCTTCCTCTGCACATCCAACTATTTCTTTGGCTTAGTCATGTGCTTTAGGCTTTGCACGATGCTCCTACATCATATACTCTCTCGCTTGAAAATTTTCATGAACTCCTGTTCATGAGCTCTAGCATGGTCTGTCCATGCTTCTGAATTTTAGCTTCATCTTCCCAACTGGCATCTCCAACTGGATGTCTCTTCCATTTGACCAAGTATTCAAAATACTATTTTCTTCTGGTCTTCCTGCTGACCCTCTTGTCAACTATTCTTTCCATCTGTGGATTTTCATCTACAGGGATTTGTTTGGTCCACTGAACCTCTGTCTGTTCATCCTCTGTTCCTACTTCTTCAGCGCTGTAAGGGTACAAATCCGCAACATTGAATATCGATGAAATTCCGATCCCATCGGGTAATTCAATCTCATATGTGTTTGCCCCAAACTTCTTCATGACTTTGCATGGTCCAATCTTTTTCATCTTCAGTTTGTTATATGTTCCCCTTCGGAACCTTTCCTTCCTCAGGTGTGAAAGAATCAGATCACCAACTTCAAATTGAATTTCTCACCTGTGTTGATCTTCTCTAAGCTTATACTCTTGGCTTGAACTATTCCATCACTCATTGACTCGACTGTGAAGCTCCTTCATTGCTTCTGCAAAGTCCCCATGCACTAGCACTTATGAATTCATCTTGTTCCAAATATTTCAATTCAGAAACTCCCCTTGGCTGCATTCCATATACAATTTGGAATGGACTCTGTCCTATGCTTCTATTGATCGAATAATTATAAGAGAATTCTTCTTGTGGCAGAATATGATCCCATTGACTGTGGTGTTCAGTCACTACCCTCCTCAACAAATCTCCCAAGCTTTTGTTCACAACTTCTATCTGCCCATCCGTCTGAGAATGATAAGATGAGCTGAAAGAAAAACTTGTCCCTAGCTTCTTCCATAAATTCCTCCAAAAGTGTCCCACGAAATTGGTATCTCGATTAGAAACAATACTCCTTGGAAAGCCGTGAAGTCTGACAACTTCTTTGAAAAATAGGTTCACAATATGAGTTCCGTCACTGTTTTTCTGGCATGGTATGAAATGTGCCATCTTTGAAAATATGTCTACCACCACAAATATCGAATCACATCCTCTTTGTGTCCTTGGTAGTCCCAATATGAAATCCATGCTCACTGCATCCCATGGCCTCTTAGGTATGGGTAATGGCTGGTATAACCCTGTGTTCTGCCTTTTCCCCTTTGTGTGCTGACAAATCCTACATCTGTCCACAAATTTTTTAACATCTATCCTCATCCCTGGCCAAAAATATGAGCCATTCAACTTTGAGAATGTCTTATCATGACCGAAATGTTTGGCCAATCCTCCACTGTGTTTTTCCTTCAGCAGATTCTCCCTCATGGAGCATTTTGGAATACATAGTTGATTGCCCTTGAATAATAATCCATCCTGGATCATATATTTGGTCCACTGGCTTCTGTCGCTGAGAATTGGATTCTCATATGCCTCATACACCTCTTTAAAATCTGGATCATCTCTGTACATTTATTTGAGGTTATCAAAACCCAAATTTCTAACTCTGAATTCCTGCATAAGAAAACATTTCCTGCTCAAAGCATCAACAAATTTGTTAGCAGTTCCATAAATATGCTTAATCACAAAAGTAAAATTCTGCATGAATTCAACCCATTTAACATGTTTTTGGTTCATCTTCTCCTATTGAGTCACAAATTGCAAAGCATGATTATAGTTGTACAAAACAAACTCTTTAGGAACCAAATAATGTCTCCATTTCTTTAGCGCTTGTATGACAACATAGAATTCCTTGTGATATGTTGAGTATTTAATCTTCGCTTCATTCAACTTCTCGCTGAAGTATGAAACCGTCCTGTCATCCTGACTTAAGACTGTTCCAATTGCAAATTCACTCGCGTCACACTTGACCTGGAATGTCTTGCTAAAATCTGGCAAAACCAAAATTGGTTGTTCCATGATCTTCTTCTTCAACAGATTGAAGCTCTTCTCTGCTTCCTCTGTCCAATGAAAATATTTGTGTCTTTTCTTCACCGTATCCATCATCGGTGCGCTAATCCCACTAAAATTTTGAATGAATTTCCTGTAGAAACTAGCTAAACCATGGAATCTTCGTACTTCAAACACACCTTTCAGTGATGGCCAATTCTTAATTTCTTCCACCTTTTCTGGATCCATTTTCAACTCATTTGCAGAGATAAAAAAACCCAAGTAAATGAGTTATTTCCTCATAAATGATGATTTCTTCATATTTATCAACAATTTCTCTTGTTGTAATCTCCTCATCACTGTAGCTAAATGCTTCAAGTGTTCGTCTTTTATCTTGTTGAAAATTAATATATCATCAAGATATATGATAATGAATTTCCCGATGAACTCCTTCAGGACTTCATTCATCAATCTCATGAAAGTACTAGGCACATTTGTTAAGACAAATGACATAACAAGCCATTCATAAATCCCTTCATTCGTCTTGAATGTTGTCTTCCATTCGTCACCTTCTCTCATACGAATCTGATGATATCCTCTTTTCAAATCAATCTTTGAAAATAATCTTTCTCCACTCAAGCAATCCATCAAGTCATCCATCCTTGGAAATGGAAACTTGTATTTGATGGTAATCTTATTGATTTCTCTTGAGTCTGTACACATTCTCCAACCTCCATCTTTCTTTGGGTTGAGCACTGTTGGAAAAACGCATGGACTCAAGCTCTCTCTAATCAATCCTTTGTCCATTAAGTCCTGGACCTATCTCTTGACTTCCTCATTCTCATGTGGCATTAATCTGTATGCGGATTTGTTTGGTAAACTGGCTCTAGGTATAAGATCAATGTGATGACTTATACTTCTGATCGGTGGCAACGAACAAGGTAGTTCATCCACTACTATATCAGCAAACTCTCCCAGTAACTTCTAGATTTCCTCCGGTAAATCATCCACTCTTGTACAGGTCAAAACAATTTTAGGCTTCCTGACCACAATAAATTGTGTGTCTTCCTTCTTCTTAACTTCCTTAAGAAGTTCCTTCCCACTCATGAGAAGTACAGTGTTTCTTACCTATGGTTTTACTTCTTTATCCTTAATCGGCAACAACATGTGAGTTCTCCCATTCTTCTCCAGGGTGTATGTGTTATTTCTCCCATCATGAATCACATTTATGTCATAGTGCCATGGTCTACCCAGCAATAGATGACAAACATCCATGGGAATGACATCGCATAATATTTCATCCTTATATCCTCCTATTTTAAATTCAACTAAACATTGTTTAGTGACATTTACCTGATGTTCTTTTTGTAGCCATGAAACTCTGTATGGGCTTGGATGTACGATAGTCTCCAGCTCCAGCTTTTCTACCATCTCTGTAGAAACGAGATTGTCTATGCTACCACTATCCATGATGACTTTGCATACCCTGTCTTTAGTCTTGCAAGCAGTCTGAAAAAGTTTGTTCCTTTGGGATAGGTTCTCTGCCTCTTTCTCTGGCATTAAGAGAACTTTCCTAATCATCAAGGATCTTCCACCCTCAACATCTTTTGCCTCAACATTCTATCCTTGTGCTTCAGCAATGTGAGTTTCACCACCTTCTTTCTTCCTATCTGGACACTCATAAGATTTATGTCCATTTTTTCCACAGACAAAGCATTTCACTTCACCGCCTCTACCTCTTCCTCTTCCTCTAGCTCGAGGAAAAGTGTCTCTATTATCATACTACCCTCTCTGTGAGATTCCTCCTCTCTCATGTTGAGGTTGAGGTTTATTTCCCTCTTCTTTAGGCTTCTGAGTCCTATCTTGGGCAATTTGTTTGCCTCTGGTTTGACTTCGGCATCGACCTCTTTGACCTTGCTTTCGGCTCAGCTTCTCTTCAGCTTTCAGAGCCATCTGATAAGCATCTTATATAGTTCGAATGATCATCATGATCATCTCATATTGAATGTCATACCACAGACCATTCATGTACCTGGAAACTTTTTCATCATCACTTTCCCGATGACCTGCTCTGATGTTTATCTTGTAGAACTCTTTAGTGTATTCTTTCACTGACATCAGCTTCTGTCTCAAATTTTTCATCCTCCAAAATAGAGTGATTTGATTATCCTTGGGTATGAATTTGGATTTCATCTTTGCAACCATTCTATCCCAGCTTTTGATTTTCTTCTTGCCTTTGCAGCGTCTGTCAACCTACAGTTCATCCCACCATAGTGTTGCATGCCCTTTAAGTCTTGTGACAACATGTTTGACTTTATTGTCTTCCTCGACATCCTCATAGTCGAAGTATTTATCCAGAGTTCTTATCCAGTCTAGAAGCTCTTCAACATCTAAGTTTCCCTCATACATGGGAATCTCCATTTTTTCCCTGGCACCTATCCTTGCAACAACCATGAATAGGCGTTCATCTGCATCATCATCGACTGCTACTCCTCCTTCATGCCCAGCTTCATTTTCACTATCAGCCTCGCTAATATCTCCAATGTTAATTGTGTGCCTCTGTGTTGTCTCCATGGCATCAAGCCTGGAATGTAATTCGCGCATTTCACTTTCCATTGCTGGATCAGGCATTGGTCTGTCTCTTCTTCTTGGCGGCATGGATGAGAAATAGTTCTCTTTTATCTGCTACAGAAAGAAAAGAAATTTTTCTGTGCTCTGATACCACTTGATGTGTATCAGAGTACTCATTTTCCTCTAGCTTACTTTGCCTGAAATATACAGACAAAATCAAGTTTTGATACCACAACTGATGCATACCGCCAAACCCTTGGGTTGAGATCCACTCACAGGATCGTTCAACTCTCCTTGAACCGAAATGGCTCTTCTAGATCCCTATCGGAACCTTCAACGAATTGATCCATAGGTCCTTCTAAAACCCACTTATGCGAATAGGCACAAGGTACAAGATTCACCTCCGCACGACCACAACTTGCCTTGGTGCAAGCACCTTTTGCAATTCGGAATTCACGAGTTGAAGCATTGAGATCTCATGATCTTTTCCTATGAAATACAGAGATGTGATATTCAGCGATATTCTGACTTCCCTTTCACACTTCTCGCAACTAGCAACCTCATGAGTTGGAGTGTGGAGCCTTGGTTCTCCTCCTTTATGAAATCCCGAGATGTGATAGGGAAACTATGGGTTAACCCCTCGATGCGCGAGTACACACCACCTATCAACCTTGTGGTCCCTACTAGATAGATGTGCCATGCATTCACATGAGCTCTCACTCTCGCCACTTCGGAACTCCTACAATTGAAACTAACTCCTCTCAACCCCTGATCTCTCAAAGTGACGAAATCTCGAAACTCCACTCCAATTCCTATCGCATCTCGCGACTTAGGGATTTCGTTCGAATGCACTCAACTCCTTGTCTTGAGGATCCCTGAAATGACGAAATGATATGACGGATTGTGAAAAACATGATCAATGGTCCACATTGATTCTTACCTCCTGAAGGGTGGATTCATCCAACGCTTATCCTTCTTGTAACTTCACTGGAATCCCACGGTCCTCGTGACTTCGTGAATTCTCCACAGAGAATTTTGACCGCTCGTTACTCCTGAACAACTTCTGTGGAATGAACCAAGGTTCTTCCTTATGAACTTTACTTTTTCTGGATGACTTTGACCCTCATCTCCCTTTGAATTATTTCAATTTTCATCCTCCTTTGAAGTGTTCAAAGGTGTTATCCCTTCAGAGCTTTCTCTTACAAACTCAAACCTCCAATAGGGTTCCTGCTCACACTCCTTGCGACAGACTTTCAAATACTCCTGAGTATTTGATTTTCTTCGACTCTGTGCACCTTTGGCAACAATAGTCCTTCAACTCTCCCCTTGGTTGATAAGTTCTAAGCTTTCAACCAGCCTGCGCACACCTTGCACGGCTTTTGTGCTTCACTTGCACTACTGTTGGAATGAGAATAATGGTATCCCTCCTGAGCTTTCAGAGATAAAATCTGAAATCCTTGTCAACGCACACCTTGCGGACATTTCACTGCACTCCTTGCAGGAACTCTTACTCAGGAAGAGAAACAATTGAAACTCATTCTCTCTCTCTCTCAGACTTCAAACATTCAACATGAAATCATACATACACACAATATTAAAGTAAATGCATAAAAAAAAGAATAAAACCACTATAAACATACCATTCACTATGTATAAGAAGAAAACATCATAACACCATGATTCTGATTCAAAGCTCCATATATTAATTCAAAGCTTCTATACATGGGGTTTTCTCTACAACTCTCTTCTTCTGTGCTATGCTAATGATACAATGATACAACTTATTAATGATACAAAGGCGAGGGTGTCTATATCCATTTTCCCTCCTTCTCTCCTAAACTATCTAATCTATCATTCAAATCTACCTACTTTCATTAACTATGCATAAATTCCTTTTACATTGACAAATGAGAGCAAATCGCTCAAGATCTGTTTACAACCTCCAAGATATAAATGTAAAGTACACCTTCTTCCTAACTATTACATTAATTCCTTTTAAGTTCAAAATTCAAAATGGTTCTTATGAAAACGTGCTCTTTTTCTTCCTCCGTGCGTCCAGCTATTTCTTTGGCTTAGTCGTGTGCTTTAGGCTTTGCACGATGCTCCTGCATCATGACACATATCCTGATCCCTCTTCCCTGTTTCTTGTCCTGTACTACCATCGGGCTTATCCATTCTGATTCTTCGACTGGTTCGATGATGTCGACCTCGAGCATCTTGTCCATCTCATCTTTAACTTTTTGTTTATATATGGGGTTCAATCTATATGGTCATTGTTTAATGGGTCTCACATCAGGTCTGATTGGTATCTTCATTTCTCCTAATTCTTCGGCTATGCCTTTCATCTCTGTAAAGGTTGTGGGAAAAAGGTCGTTGTATTTGCACAATAATTATGTGATTATTTCTAGTGTTTGTTCATCCCAGTAATCTCCAATGATGACCATTTTGGGTTGCTCGACGGTCCCTATGTTAACCTTCTTTATATTTATTGGCGTAGATATGACCTCTGACTCTAAGGATGGTCCTTCCACATCTCTCTCGCCTTCGACTTCTTTGATCTGAATATCACGTGGATCATCTTCATCTAGGGATTCCTCCTGTATGTGGTAGCATGACATTAGATCCTTGATTGTCTTCTTATTCCATTGTTGTACCTATGTTGTAGCTTCTACTTCTTTTTCTTCAATGAATATGACATTTCTGATCCGTTTTAGGGCCGCATCTATGTTGGGGTTCTCATGCTCGAATGAGAAAGTGACTGTAAAGTTCTGTTGGAGTGTCGCCCATGTCTTGGTACCTTTATGCATTTCCTAGTATGTATACCAATTCACTGGTATTCCCTCTAAAGTATGAATGAAGTGGTGAGATCATTCCTCCAATGGCGTCATTTTCCATAGTGTTTTACATGCCTCCAATTGTTCTGCTGGTGTGTCTAGTCCATCATATTTATGTTGTTTGTTATTTGTTTGTTCTATGTCGAACCTTATGCGCAGTAATCGCTTACATTGGTACCAATTTGTGATAGTCTCTTTGTGTGCACCCCGCCATCTTGTGGGTGTAGCCTTTAGTGCTAAATCTAGTGCTATAAATCTCTAGTTTTCTAATACTTCGTCTTCATATTGTGTCAAGAAAGTTTCCAAATCATTTAGCTCGTGAAAACTGGGTGGTTCTCTGATTTCTGTGCCAGTCCACCTTACTGCGCGGTCTATTCTGGCACACCTTCCCATGGATACTTTGTGTAGTCTTTGCTGCCAATTTTCTAACCCGGTGTCTGAGTCTGTTATACATGAAGTAATTATCCACCAACTGAGTACCTCGTCTGTAGTTGGGTTTATATAGTCTACATCGCACTCAGTTGGTTTGTACAACTGGATGATCTCTTCTAAATCCATACAAGTGGGTTCTACGAACCTCTCTCCTTCTGATGGGTTGAGTGGGGCTATGACCCTGTAGTCCCCCGACTCAAATGCCCTTTTTCTAGTTTTAAAGTTAATTATGGCCTAGTTGTCGAACGCCCAATCCAGATGAAGTAGTGTCAATTAAGGTGTTGTGCCATCTATTATTTTGATGAATTCAAAGTCTACCTTAGTGCACACACCATCTAGATCTACTGTCACTCTTTTCAGTCTACCTATTGGTAGGACTCTATGTTGATTTGCTAGATTTAATTGAACAATTGAGTATCCCAATGTAGGTTCTCCCATGCATTTCCATGTATCTTTTGGTAGTACATTCACTTTGGATCTTATATCTAGTATAATATATCCCATATTGAAATACCCAATGTTAGAATTTAGTCTAAATTCCCTACTTGTTCTTCTTCTTGTGTGTAGGTGGTTGAAAATTTTCAATTCTGGCTTATGTTCCGTCTCGCTACTACATTTTTCTAGGATGTTTTGCAATATTTTGACAGATGAACAATCACTTAACATTTTGATGCATGATTTCAAAAAGTCTTTGATAATACTTACTTGTTCCTTGGGTTGTATTATGTTGGTATGGTCCAACGATGGCGAATTTTCATATTCCAGAGCTTCCTTGCTCTATTGTGCAGTCAGCACAATGTTCTCCTTCTGGAATTCTTGTTGGTCTTCTGTAAAGATATCCTTCTCCTTATGCACCTGAAACTGCTTCTTCAGGTTAGTGTTATTCTTTACCCATTGGTTATGCGCTAGTTTTTGTCGAACTATGTCATTTTATTTTTTCATTCCTCCTTGAATGACTATGTTGATGTTCCATCTGTCACCCCTTGCTTCAGCTGAAATCCACTGAAAATTCTAGTTATTTTGATTCCTTTTTTCCTGGATATTTACAAGTAATGTCAGACATTCCTCTATATCATGGTCCGATGCGCAAAAATACATACAATTTTTTGGTGGCAGTGGGAACTCCCATGCATAATGTTCTGGTTGCTGGCAATTGTGACATGTGATTGGTCCTCTATCGCGTCTAAAACCTCCTTTGGCTTGTCTTTCTCCTCTATAAGTTGCACTATCACCTCGCGGTGTGTTATACTATGGTCCCTAATTATACTACACAATATTGTACTGGGGCTGTGCCAAATTGTACTGTGACTGCATGTTATTGTACGACTGCGGCACAATATTATACTGCTACTACACTGTGTTGTATGGGGTTGGGGCTTGAGTGAAATATGGTGCTACTTTCCTATTCATCATTTCTTCCTGTACCCTGTATGTGTCTGATGTTCTTTCCCGTATCGTCTCCATATTTCTGCAATCTTTGTCTTCATGACCAACTGACTTGAAAAGGTGAAATATGAGTTCTTTGGAACTGTTTGGTATTTATGCATCATCGTGCAGTGGTAAGGGTCATGACCTAGTTTATTGCATATTTCACACCATAATCCTCCCTGTGGTAGTGGGTTTGGCATCCCCATTTCCATATATTGTGAGAATGTTGAGCATTCATTCTTATGGTGTCCTTCCATCCTACCGGTAGTGCACCAAATGGATTCTCATTTGTCCTTATTCTTATTGTGGTTCAGCTAAAATGTTAAGTTATTCAGATCCTCCTTCAGTTCTTCGATAGTCAGGTGCATCTGCTGGTACTGATTCTCTTCCAATTGCAAGGCTTCCTGCAGAGCCTCTGCCTGCATCTGAAACTTATGTTGTCGTAATGGATATTTTAAGTGTGGGAGTAGTGAGTTTAAAAACAAGTGTCGATGTTGCATATCAGTCATAAGGTATTTTAACTTTCCTTTTAATCGCTTGAATATTTGATCAATCTCCCATACCGATTCTCTTGATTTCTATCTTATTTTAATCATCTCATTCATGTATTGATCCTCTGAGCTTAGCTTTTGGAACTCATTTATCAATAGTTTCTTAATGTCTTCCAGTGTCCATGTTGTTCCAGGAACATTGTTCGTGGCTAGACTCATGTACCAGTCTAGTTCTCGGTCTCTTAGTGTGAGCGCTAGCTGTGCGAGTTTGGTGTCTTCATCAGTGATCCTCTTTTCTTCCCATATATTTTTGCAAATGAACAGATGCTTCTTAGGGTCTTCTACTGCTTCTCCTCGAAACTCCAGAATTATGATAGTAGGATCGTGTCCTGCCATTCCAAATACTCAACTACTCCCTCTTCCACACAGTGTAGATACTTGACTAAGGTTGCTTGAACTGGCTCCTCCATTTGTTGCTCCTTGTGTAGATGTACTTCCTGTTGTCGGACTTCCTCCAAACTTTGGTTGTCTAAATGGTGGTGTTCTCTTTGGTGTATTGGTTGCACATGGTTTTATGGGTACCACACTGACATTAATATGAAAGGGATGGCTGCCTTCTCCTCCTATTCTTGGGCCTCTTATTTTCCTCTCATACATGGTGCACAGGATTTCCTCAATCTGCTCCATAGCTTGAAGATCCTCTACCTCTTCCTCATCACTTGCCAAGCCCTCCCTCTCGGCTACGACTCTCTTCTTGGTATTCACCTTATACTGGTAGGGTGCTCCACTACGCGTTGCTCCTGATGATCCCAAGATCCACTTAAGCTGGTCATCATCCATCAAGATTGAGTCGAAGGGTTCCTCCTCTTTATTCTCTTTACCCTTCCCTCCTTCCATTCCTCCTCTCTTTGTCAGTGCTTCCCCCCTTCCCCCATACACGTAGGGAAGTCTAGTTGTCTAATTCCATTGTCATTACACCTTTGCTATATAGAAATATATTGATAGAAGTATACAGTGATCGAATGTACCTTCCTCTAGGTCCTCGTAGGAACTCTTTCTCGGCTGCACTATATGACTTTGTCGTGTCTACTGCAAATTCTATGATAAATCCTGCTACAATACTATCAAGCCAAAAGTTGATTGCATGGGTGAATTTGTTGTTCACCTATTATAGCTCCTAAATATGTACTAGAGTCCAATCTAGCTGTCGAATCCGGTTAGTCGTGTGGTTATCCTTTAACCTTAAGATCCATTCCTGTAGTAAATGTGGAAAATCACAGAAAAAGACATCGTGTAAATCCGTAAATACATATTTATCCAGGTATTTGAGTGGTGTGATCCTGGGGTTTCTGTTGTATTTATGTGCAAACTATATCTCTTTAGTTCTCAACCAGCCGTCGATTTCTTCTCTGGTGGGGTTCCAAGGTCTCAACATTCCCTTCTAACAACTCATTCCTCTTATGTTCCACTCCTTCAGTTCTTATTCATTCTATCTCGTCTACTTAGTCCTCTCTTGTTCCTCTTATTCTGGAAATGGAACCATTTTTTGGTTACTATTTCCCTTCTCAGGTTGTCTGAGTTATTGACCCAGGTTTCATGTCATTCGGGGTTCCAACAAAGCCTATAAAACTATTGGTCCTCCTGGTAAACCAGAAGGCAACACAGAACCCGGAAGGTACTACGCAGTCTCACCCGAGATAGATTTAAATGGGTGACTATAAGACTCAGGTGTTTACAGCCTAGGACAGAGTAGGGGATAGGGGTTTCTTGATTAAATCTAGGTACCATGAGTTTTAAGGTAAACTACTTATTCCTTGAAGTCACATACATATATCCCACGGTTTAATTCCAACAAAGTATAAACAGATTCATAAAAATGTATGAACTCATTCATCAAGCTTAACCATTAATTGTTGAAAGAAAGTCGAGACATGCATACATTCAACACATTACGCAAGTATTACCGTGGTTCACCCCCTCCTGGGCTATGTCCACAAATATTTGTCTCTTGGCTCTTTTATTATGGCAGTTCTGCATTTCTAGCACCACGCTCTTACAATTCTCCTAAAAAACTCGGTAAGATCTATGTGAGGTGAACTAGATCGCACCAGGCTCTACAACCTGTGGTCTAATCCTCAGATCTACCTTCCCTCGTATCTGCTTTGCTCAATATCTTACAAAATCAATTCATACAACTAAAAACATTACATATCGCCTACGCTCCTGCGTGGTTACAGTCTCCAAAACTTCACTCCAAATCCTAACCCTCAACAACAACAATAATAACAACAACCATCCCTATATGATACTTTCGTATCTATATTTATACATTTTGCGCTCTTCAGCCTTTTATAGAATATTACCAAACCCCTAACCCTTCTTATGTTAGGTCTTTCTCCCATGCGCATGTTGTTATTCCTTCAACTGTCGCTTTCCTTTGTGAACACTTTCTTCCATGCGCACGTGTTGTTATTTTTCTAGTTGTTACTTCAGTTTTTTGCATGCTTTCTTTCCCCTTCATCCTTGTGCCAACATCGACTATGGTAAATAAGTCCCTTGAATCATCTGAATCATGGATCTTATCTACTCCCTTAGAATTTGATCACTAGGTGACACTATGCCACTCAGTCCTACAAAGTGTAATATCCCAAGGCCGAGCCCGGTAGTAATTATGAATGATACATGTTTTTTAGGTTGGTGAGACAAATATTTATAAGTTGGTAGGATTATGTGTTGATTAGGCTAGGAGCCTAGATGTTAAAAGACATGAGCCTCTTTTGTACATGTAAATATTCATATTATTAATATAAAAACATCGTTTCGTGTAGATCGACCATGGAGAAAGAGTATGGGGGATTGAACTCCACTAGGTTGGGAAAGGGAGGAGGCTAAGAGATTGAGGAAAAGGTGATAATATTAAGATCCTAATAGAATAATATATTATTATTCTAAAATTTGTAAAGAGGATATTGATTTATCCTAAGTTCCTTTAGGAGGAGGAACGAGTTCCAAGTGGGGGAGGGGGGTGGGCGGGGTGGACATGTTCCTGGAGAGCGAAGTTTCATCCAAAATGCATGTAGATTTATGGGGGGAAGTTCTCACCATTCTGACCATTATCTTAGGATTCTCACCATTCAAATCATGTTGGGCATATGTTACCCCGATTAACCAGTGCACCCAACAAGCACACAATAATCCTGGAATGCCATTGTGGAATTCATGAAACACCCTGAACCCTTGTGTAACAAGCCAAATTTTTACCCTCATTGCACCTGTACCCTGGGGGTTGTCTACATTTTTTCCTATCAATATCGTTTCCCATACCCATTTTTTGTTGCTGCCATCACCATGCTCGTGTGTTGAGGAGAGGGAGTGAAGAAGCAGGTTATCAAGCCCGAGCATAGAAGAAGCAAGTTGTCAATCCTATGAGAAACTCTCTCTATGTGAGAGAATGTGTTGAGGAAGTGAGTTATCTTGGAGGGAGTCTAGTAGCAGCTACAAAGATCTGAGAATTCCTAATCTAGCCTATTGTTGAAGCCCCGAAAATGGAGGTGTAACATCGGATGGACTGTGTGACAATGAAGGTGTACACTCCTGGGGTGGGACAGGCATGTGGGGAATGAGAGTCTGTGATTTGTGGACTTAAGTGGCTCCTTGGAGGAAATACTTCCTGTTGTACTGTGAAACTTCATGTTGTCCCCGCCTAGCCTAGGAATCCCTTTCCCGATGGAGTTTAGTCCGCTTGGGGGTGACCCATTGCCGAGAGTGATGAGAAGTGTCGTCTAAGGCTGGGAGGTTCGTGGAAATTATGGATGCAATTGGTTTACTTAAATTAAAATATAAGTACCAATCCTTTGTTCATTTACATGCTATGTATTTGTACATGCTATAATGATGAGTATTTCCTGTATACGTTGTTATATTTATGAGTTTTCCTGTGAATATTGTATGCATTCTTTTACTATTATTTCTGCATTATGTTGTGTGATAGAAGAATGTAAATCATCTGTAAATTGTGTATGTGTTATTGTTGTTTCTGCATTAATCTATGTATTAATAGAATTTTTATGTCAGGTTGAAAATTGCACTAAATAGATATATATTTATATTTGAGAATGAGTGTTATCTGGAGTAGCATGGCCCGGCCTGGGTGGCCAGGGATGATACAAATTGGAATCATAACAAAAATATGTTTACTCTGTGATGTTACCTGACCTACTAGTGGTTGGGGGAATTACAAATTGGTATCAAAGCATAAATATGTTTACTCTGTGACATTTCCCATCCTATGGGGTGTTACAAATTGGTATCATAGCCATGGTTTCGACATTGCGCCTAGATGGTCCATGGTAGTGGTTAATGAAACAAAAGTTTCAGAGTGAATTGTGTAAAGAGGGAAAAAATAAGAACCTCATAACATCCTTGAGTGTTAGGAAGGAACCGTGTGAACACTTGGGCTGTGTTCAGAAGCTCGGGAGGTATAACGGTTTATGAAATGGTATCAGAGAAAGAAGTCGCAACAACCATTGGGTTGGACCATAAGGTTTGAATTGGGTTGTAAGATCTGTGCATGAGAAAGGATAACTTTTACCAGCTTTCAGATATGGAAAAAGGTGCATAAGATTTAACCTCCAAGCCCTTCGAACTTCGAGACTTCAATGAAGTTTATGTGTTATAGAGGAAAATGGGGTCGAAGCCCGAAGTTCTGAAGTCCCAGAGTGGATCTACATCGTATATCCGGGAAGAAGTGCTTGACCATTGGATTAGTCAAAGACAGATCAAAGCTGTTATATCGAGTCAAGATCAAGAAGCAAGGTGCAATGGTGAGGAAAAGATCCCAGTCGTTAGATATGCACGCAATTTATTGTGAGCCATAGATCTCACAACAGTTTGAAAGTTTGACACTTTGGGAGAATTGGAGTGTGCTAGACTGAAAACTCCGGAAGTCCCAAAGTCCAGAGTTAATCCAGACCATTCATCAAAAGGGAAACGTGTCCATAGATTGGTTTGTTCGGGAGAATTGGAGTGTGCAAGTGTAAATATTCTAAAGCCGAAAGTCCCAAAGTGACATGGCCTGCTAATATCACCCGAGATGACATGGAAACATAGGTTGTGTGCCACGGGTCAGTGAGTTAAGAACCTTTGGAAGATAGAAATGCCAGTTAGAATGTGACTCGTGTCACCCATCATATAGGGTCATGTGTCTGCTTCTAGTATTTCACCACATGATACTCCTCTCGAGTATGGGTAGTGGGGCCCCACATGAATACACAAAGTAGTTAAAACCTTGGAAAAGAATTTAACTAGACCGGGCCCATAATAAATTGACCCTAGTAGACATGTGGCACTAGATCGTGAAGTTCGAGGACTTGACACTCTAGAATAAATGGTTCATGATTGAGTGGGAGGAAGAAACCCTCTGAAGTCTCAGAACCCCAAAGCTCCGAAGTCCAAGATCCCTTAAGCCCAAATCCAGAGGGCCAGAGTTAATCTCAACCGTTGATCGGGAAATGACACTTGGAAATAGATGCATTAGTTCGGAGACTTGGGAATCCAGAAGGATTGAGAGTATGGATAGTTTGAAACTCCTGAATCCCGGATTTCCTTACTAAATATCAACCATAGGATGATGGGAATTCATGGACCATTGATCCACCCCACTTCACAAGTTCGCCAATTCGGCACTCCGAGAGATTGTTTGTGATGTTCTTTGGAAACCGCGGAAGGTCAGAGTCCTAGAACTCTTAGCCACTGTAGATCTTAACAAAGAATGTGGACCATAGATCCATCGTCCTCCGTGAAATCGCTCGTTCAAGGTTCTTTGATGTTTGTGATGTGAAGAAAAGGGAAACCTATGAAGGTCTAGAGCCCCAAAGTTTCAAGGCTCCAGATAAGTTCCCAACTATTAGCACTTGGTCACAACCATGGTCACATGCGAATTAAGGGATGAACAAAAAGGGGCTAGCACCTGAAAGTGAACTTTAGAATATAACAGGGCTCAAAGATATAGTCGTGGGGATTATTGATTGACCAAAGACTCACAGAAAAATGGAGTCTGATATTATTTTTCTGAATCATATTGTTTAAGTTATTCTAGAGAATTATTAAGTCTAATAGTCTGACAAAATTCGGTTGACTACACATTTTACAGAGTTAACAATTTTCAGAACCAAACAAAATTGTTACATAGTGCAAAGAAATGGAGGAGGCACAGGACGCTTACAATACAGAGGATGATTTTATAGGAATGGATGTCCATTTGGTAGTTGAAGGGACAAATTCCAATGGGCATAGGGAATAAATAGATAAAGACGTGAGCATGATGAAAATCATTAAAAAAATTCAAAAAGATGTCCAAATTCACCAGGCAGATAACAAAAGGATTAAGATAGCCAAGGAGAAACAGTAATATTTCAATATGAAGCTAATGTGGAACCTGGAAACAATTGAAAATAAGTTGGATAAGGAAAGTGGATGCAACAAATCAGGGATTCACAGGTTCCCTAATGAGGAAAGAAGATCAAGGAGTGGTAGTAGAAATCACCAACACTTGCAAAAGCATTCCCATAGGAGATAACACAATAGCTCAAGTCCATACCCTATCAGGAAACATAGGAGGTCTAGGGTGGATGAGTTGAAAGGAGAAATGTATAAGATCAAACCTCCTACTTTTGATGGAGAGCACCAAAAGGATAAAGAGACTGAGACATTGATAATTGGCATGAGAAAATATTTCCAATTTCATAATTATTCTTCTCATGCAAAATAAATAATTGCAATATATCAAATAAAAGTAAAGGAATCCATGTGGTGTGATCATCTTTTTCAATTGGAACACGTCAGAGAGAACGATGTCACATGGATGGAATTCAAGAAACGTTTTGAAAAGAAGTACTTAACCAAGAGATACAATGACAAAAAGATGAAAGATTTCTTCGAACTTAAATTGGGAAGCATGACTATAGATGAATATGAAAGGATATTTCTAGGGATGTTGAAGTATGCCCCTTTAATTAAGGATGAGAAATTCAAGATACAGAGATATCTGAGTGGGTTGCCACCTTTTATCAATGAAAAAATCCAATATGATGATCCCAAGACTCTAGAAGAAACTAAAAGGAGAGAAAGTTGCTTATATGATCAACATAAATGAAATCCTACTTTCCAAAGAGCTTAGGAAGACAAGAGGAAGTTTAAGAAGGAGAAAAGGCAGAAGGGAAACAAGCCACCATTTTTCAGAAATATTACTCAAGGTCAGCCAGTTTTGAGGGAGCCCATGATGGCTGAAGTAGGTGGGAAAATGACAAGGAGGGCACCTATGCAATGTTGGGGCTATAATGGAGATCATAAGTATAGAGATTTCCCTCAAATAAAGGACAGGGTGAGAGTTGTTAACCATGTTCAACAAGCAAAAAAAATGGAGTACATGGGAAGAATAATACCTAGGATCTATGTAGCCCTGGACAACAAGCAAGATGAGTTTCAATCACACATGATTGAAGTTGAAGGTATGATCAATAGCCATTCCTTTACTATTTTAATTGATTTGGGGGCTATTCATAACTATATAGATCCTAAGGTAGTGGAAATATTCAACTACCAAGAAGAAAGCATGGGAAATATTGGCTAGTGCAGCTGGCTACATGAGCCAAGAGAAAGGTTGTTGAGGTCATTAAATCATGTCCTCTGGGCATGAATGGAATGAGTACCAAGGAACATTTGAATATCTTTCCTTTGGGATCATATGATTTCCTAATTTGTATGGATTGTTTGGACCAACACCATGCCATATTAGACTTTCATAACAAGGAATTCACTTTCCTAGATGAGGAAGGAAATTAGAGATAAGTCCAAGGAATTCCAAAAGTAGTTATTGTCTGAGAAATATCAGCAATATAGCTAAGGAAGTGTTATAGGAATGGCTTCCAAATATTTGTAGCCCATATGGGGGAAGCATTTAAGGATAGGGTGTCAAATCTGGAGGATCATGTAGTCCTAGAAGATTTTAAAGATGTGTACAAGGAGGTACTAGGACTACCTCCAAAGAGAGATATTGATTTCTCTATAAATTTAATGCCTGGAGCAGCTCCAGTATCAAACACTCCTTACAGAATGAGTACACTAGAAATCAAGGAACTGCAAATGCAACTTGAAGAACTTTTAAATAAGGGGTACATATGCCCAAGTGTGTCACCTTGGGGTTCCCTAATGTTATTTTTGAAGAAGAGATATGGGACCCTGATATTGTGCATTGACTTCAGGAAGTTAAATAAATTAATTATAAAGAACAAGAATCCTCTAGCAAGGATTGGTGATTTCTTCAATTAATTGAAGAATGCAAGGATATTTTCAAATATAGATCTCAGGTAGGGATACCATCAGGTAAGGATTAAATATGAATACATCAACAAGACCGCCTTCAAGATAAGGTATGATCATTATGAGTTCACAATGGTTCCATTTGGGTTATCAAATGCACTAGTTGTTTTCATGTGCTTAATGAATGGTGTTTTTCGAGATTATTTATACAAGTTTGTAATTCACTTTTTGGATGAAATCCTTGTATATTCAAAGTCATAAGAAGAACATGAGCATCATTTGAGGATGGTGCTGCAAGTGCTAAGAGGGAATCAATTTTATGCCAAAGTGAGCAAGTTTTGATTTTATCAAAACATAATTCACTATTTGGGGCATATCATATCTAAAGAAGGTAGAGCAGTGGACCCTGGAAATATTGAGGCCATTAAAGGGTGGATAGCACCTAAGAGTGTGACAAAAGTCATATCCTTCATGGGTCTAGATAGATACTATAGAAGGTTCATTGTAGGGTTTTCGAGAATATCTCATCCCATCACTTCCTTGCAAAGGAAGGGGAAGAAGTTTCAATGGACAACATAATGTGAAATGAGCTTCCAAAAATTGAAGCAGTTTTTAACCAATGCTCCAATTTTGAATATTACAGATCTGAATAAAGAGTTCATTGTTTGCACAGATGCATGCAAAGAAGGACTAGGTGAAGTCCTTATCCAGAATGGGTTTGTGATATGTTTTGAAGCCAGGAAATTGAAAGAGCGTGAAAGGCTCTATGCCACTCATGATTTGCAGTTGGAATCCATAGTGCACGCCTTAAATAAATGGAGACACTACCTCATGGGAAGAAGGTTTGAGTTGAGAACAAACCATAATGGTTTGAACTATTTGTTTGAACAACATACCTTGAATGTTATCCAGATTAGATGGTTGAAATTCCTCTTTGAATATGACTTTGATATCAAGCAGATCAAAGGAAAGGAGAACAAAGTGGATGATGCACTCAGCAAGAGAGTGCAAGATCTGCATGCTACAACCATTATCATGTATCAGATGGATATTAAAGGCATAATTTCTAAGGATGAAAAAGTTGATTTGCAGTACATGGAATTGGTAACTAAATTGCAACAAGGTAAAATGCAGCAGAAGGATGAAGATTATGAATTGGGAATTGATGGAATTCTCTTGTACAAAAACAAAGTTTATCTACCCAGTTCTCATGAATTGAGGAGTGTGATCTTGAAAGAGATCCATAATGTGTCTTATGCTAGACACCATGGATATTAGAAAACAGTTTCAATAGTCAAGAGCCATTACTACTGGCCAGATATGAAGAAAGAAATTGCCGAATACATCACCCAATGTATGGAGTTTCAAAGGGTCAAAGCTATCCATAAACACCTAGCTAGGTTGCTACAGCCATTACCCATTCATGAGTGGAAGTGGGAAGTGATGACAATGGATTTAATCACAGGATTACCTATAAAAAACAATAAACATGATCCCATCATGGTGGTGGTGCATAAGCTTACTAAATATGCCCATTTTATTCCATTGAAGATTACTCACAAGGAAAATAATGTTGATGAAATTTATATGAGGGAAGTAGCACTCTTGTATGGAATTCCAAAGACAATTGTGTCTGACAGATAACCAAAGTTTACCTCAAAGTTTTGGAGAGGATTATTCAAGGGGTTCAGAAAAATCGTGAACTTCAACACAACTTATCATCCTGAGTCTGATGGACAAACGAAAAGAGTAAATCAAGTGATAGAAGATATGTTAAGAACGTATGTGATGGAAAAACCATCAATATGGGAAGACTAACTACACTTGGTAGATTTTTCTTACAACAATGGGTACCAAGCCTCATTGAATATGATCCCATTCGAGGCACTTTATGGAAGAAAGTGCAACACCCTAGTATGTTGGGACAACCAAGCTAATGGAGCAGTGGTTGGGACGGAGTTGCTCAAGGAAATGGAAAAGAAAATGCTAAAGATTAAACAAAATTTGAAGCCTACTAAGATAGGTAGAAAATCTATTCTTACAAAGGTAGAACTGACAAGGAATTTAAAGTGGGTGATCATGTTTTCTTGAAGGTGAAATCCAATAGAAGTTCCCTGAAGATGGGAAACTATTCCAAGTTGGCAGATAGATATTGTGGATCGTTTGAAATTCTAGAAAGGATTGGACCAATATCTTATATGCTTTCATTTCCTGCATGCTTGACTATTCATAATGTATTTCATGTCTCATAGATCAATAAATATATACCTAATGCTAATCATGTGATTGATGAGAATGTGACTCAAGTGGAACAATAAGGCACTTTACAAGTGAATCCGGTGCACATATTGGGCATGAAAAGAAATAATCTCTGGAATCGAACCATAAGGCTTGTAAAGGTCTAGTGGAGCTGGTACAGTCCTAAGGATGCAACATGGGAAAATGAAGATGATAAGGAGGCAAAATACCTGCATCTTTTTTAATATTTTGGAAATCTTGTTGATGTTTTCTAATTAAGTTGCGCTCAGGACAGTGAAAAAATAAGGGGAGGGGATTGTAATATCCCAAGGCTGAGCCTAGAAGTAATTATGAATGTAACATATTTTGTAGGCTGGTGAGCCAAGTATTTATACGCTAGTAGGCTTATGTGTTGATTAGGCCGGGAGCCTAGATGTTAAATACCAAGAGCCTATTTTGTACATGTAAATATTCATATTATTAATATAAAACCATTGTTGTGCATAGACCGACCATGAAGAAAGAGTATGGGGGAATGAAATCCACTAGTTTGGGAAATGGAGGAGGCTAAGAGATTGAGGAAAAAGCACTAAGATTAAGATCCTAATAGAATAATATATTATTATTCTAAAAGTTGTAAAGAGGATATCAATTTATCCTAAGTTCCTTTAGGAGGAGGAACGAGTTCCAAGTGGGGGGGGGGACATGCTCCTGGAGAGACAAGTGTCATCCAAAGTGCATGTATATGTATGGGGGGACGTTCTCACCATTTTGACCATTCTCTAAGGATTATCACCATTCAAACCAAGACGTCCATCTGTTACCCCAATTAACCAGCGCACCCAGAAAGAACACAGTAAACCTGGAATGCCATTATGGAATTCTTGAAACACCTCAAATCTCTATGTAAAAAGATGAATTGTTACCCTTGTTTCACATGTACCCTAGGGGTTGCCTGCGTTTTTTCTTGTCTGTATCGTTCCCCACGCCTAGTTTTTGTTTTTTCCATCACCATTCCCATGTGTTGAGAAGCGGGAGTGAGGAAGTGGGTTGTCAGGCCCGAGGATAGAAGAAGCAGGTTGTCGGGCCTTTGAGAAACTCTCTCTGGGTGAGAGAGTGTGTTGAGGAAGTGATTTCTCTTGGAGGGAGTCTAGTAGCAGCTACAAATATCTGAGAATTCATGATCCGTCTTATTCTTGAAGCCCCGGAAAGGGAGGTGTAACAACCAATGGATTGAGTGACAGTGAAGGTGTACACTCCTGGGGTGGGACAAACATGTGGGGAATGCGATTCTGTGAGATGTGGGCGTAAGTGGATCCTTGGAGGAAATCATTCCTATTTTATTGTGAAACTTCAGGTTGTCCCTGCCTAGCCTAGGAATCCCTGGTGTAGTGGAGTTTAGTCCCTGCTCAAGGGTGACCCACTACTGAGAGTGATGAGAAGCATGGCCTAAGGCTGGGAGGTTTGTGGAAGGTCTGCATGAAGTTGGTGTGCTTCAATTAAAATATAAGTACCAATCCTATGTTCATTTACATGTTGTGTATTTGTACATGATATAATGATCAATATTTCTTGTATATGTTGTTATATTTATGGTGTTTCTTGTGAATAATGTATGCATGCTTTAACTGTTATTTTTGCGTTATGTTGTGTGATAGCAGAATATAAATCATATGTAAATTTTGTATGTGTTATTGTCTTTTCCGCATTAATCTATGTATGAACAAAATGTTTATGTTGGGTTGAAAATTGTACTAAATATATATGTGTGTGTGTGTGTGTGTGTGTGTGTGTGTGTGTGTGTGTGTGTGTATGTGTATTCGAGCATGAGCATTATTTGGAGTAGCATGGCCTAGCCTAGGTGTTTGGGGATGATACAAATTGGAATCAGAGAAAAAATATGTTTACTTTGTGACGTTTCCTGGCCTGTTGGTGGTTGGGGGAATTACAAATTGGTATCAAAGAAGAAATATGTTTACTTTGTGACATTTCCTAGCCTATGGGGTGTTATACAAAGGTTGAGTATGACACCATTAATCTGCCTCTCCTTCACCTGATGACCRACATCTGCTGGAATCTAATTTTTTTTCGCTACTCTCTTCGTTAGATTCCCTATCCTCCACTTTCAATTACATCATATGGATTTTTCCATCCAAGGAATCCATTAAGGAAAATCTTAGTATTGAGGAGGMACCATGGGATGAAAACCATCATTGTTCATCCTTTATTCTGAGTTTAGATGAGACTGAGAAATATATTTCATCTATCTTTCCCACTGATATTTTCGACACTCCCCAATCTCTGATACCTACTCAAGATACAATCTTTATGGGAAATTTGGGAAACATATCTCAAAAAATCATTGTTGACATATTGATGCAAGAGCATCGTAAGAATCCATCCAAGCAAGGATGAAGGCGAAAGACAGCTGGAAAATTGCAACACACATTTTGCACATTTTGAAATGTTTTTGAAAAATTAATGAGAAGATATTAATGTATTAGTTAAAGGAAATGTACTTGCATGTTGTAAACAGATCTTGAGCAATTTTCTCTCATCTGCCGGATGTAATAGACATTAAGTCTGTTTGATGAAAGTAGGTAGATTTGAATTCATAGATTAGACAGTTTAGAGAGTAGGAGGGAAAACAGATATAAACACCCTCACCCTTGTATCATTGTAAGATAGATGATCATTCAGAATTCATAAGTTGGAGAGTTGTAGAGAAGAACCCATGTACAAAAGCACTTGAGTTAATATATGAAGCTTTGACTCAATTTTCATGGTGTATGATGCTTACTATTTACATGTGTTGAATGGTATGCTTACAATTGTTTTATTCTCTCTATTTATGCAATTGTTTCAATGTTGTGTTGACTGTGTGATTTCATGTTAAGTATATGAAGTCTGAGAGAGGATAAGAATGAGTTTCAATTGTTTCTCATCTTGAGAATTCCTGCAAGGGGTGCAATGAAACTTCTACAAGGTGTGCATTGACAAGAGTCTGAGTTTTATCTCAGAAAGCTCAGGAGAGATACCATTGTTCTCATTTCCCATAGAAGTGCAGGTGAGGCACAGAGCCGTGCAAGGTGTGTGCAGGCTAGTTGAAGCCTTAGAAGTTATCAACTAAGGTGAAGGTGGAAGGACTGTTGTTGCAAGGAGTGCACAGAGTCAAGAACTCAAATAAACAAAGGTTACTTGAAAGATTTCCGCAAGGAGTGCGAGCAGGATCTCTCTTGGAGACTTAAATCCACAAGTGAAATCTCAGGAGGGTTAGTACCTTTGAAAAATTCAAAGGAAGACAGGGAGCGAAATCATCACATAGAAGTTAAGTTCAGTGGAAGGACACCAAGTTAGTTTGGCTAGAGAGTTTGGAGGAGTGAATCGGGCGGTCAAAATTCTCCAAGGAGAATTCGCGAAATCACATGGACTATTGGATCCCACAGATCTGTGAGAAATTTAAGGCTAAGTGCCTTTCATCATTCAAAAAGCTTAGGAGGAGTAACGACCGTTGGATGAGAAGCGTCAGGAGTCATTGATCTTGTGCTCAAAATATGATATTTTGGGTTTCGGTGTTTGGAGTGGAAAGTGATTTTGGAGTCACTGCATCGCAAACTCCTGGTACATGAAATCGCGCCAACTGTCGGATTAGGGGAGGCTCACAACCGTTGATCCCTTTGAAGTGAAACATTGGCATTTTGGTATTTCGGGGTTTGGCATACCGAGAATCTTGACGACAAGGATCCGTGACATAGTGGAGTGAAAATCCCGAAGTCACTAAACGCGACAGGGCTTTGGTGTGGAATTTCGAGATTTCGGTGCTTCGAGTTTCGGGGTTTCGGGAGTCAAGAGTTAGAGTTTCATGGCCACACAACTCCTGAAATTGTGAAAAGGAAAAATCCAAAAGGTGGGTCCTAAGCATTTGTCAAAGGGTACGTGCAATGGAAGTCAAAGGGGTGGTCAAGCTTCGGGGAAAATCCCGAAAGACTTTCGATCTTGCCAAAAAGGGGAAATTTCAGAAACCAGAAAATCATAAGGGAAGAGGAACGAGTATTGGTCGATCACTCAAGTTCTGAAAAAGACGAAATAAGTGGAAACAAGAGGCATGTGTTCGGTGCATTGAAGAAGTCATCCCTCGTTGACGTTTCGGGTTTTGGAGGTTGAAGAGACAAGGGGCTTGATAATAGGATTCGCGAAATCGTGAAATCTGAAATCTCGAAAGGAAAAGAAAAGCCCTGATCATATTTGTGCAATACACCTTGTGTGTGTGGTATTCCCTGTGGGGAAACCAAAGAGTCAATCTGACTCAGGGGAATATTTAGAACAATCCTGCGCGGATGTTGGCCTGAGGGTCGGGGGTCTGCATCATTTGTGGTATCAGATATCAGAACAAGTTCTTTTCTTTCCGTAGAAGAGAGAATAGGGGAAAAATTTATAGCCATGCCACCAAGAATAAGAGACAGGCCAATGCCAATGCCCAATCCATCAAGGGAAAGATAAACGCGTGAGTTATGTGCCAGGCTTGATGCCATTGAGACAAAACAGAGGTGCACAGTCGACGTTGGGGATATCAGCGAGGATGAAAGTGAAAATGAAGCTAGAAATGAAGGAGAAGAAGTTGTCGTCGAAGATGCTACAGATGAATGCCTATTCAAGGTTGTTGCAAGGATAGGTGCTAGAGAGAAAATGGACATTCCAGTGTATGAGGGAAACCTAGATGTTGAAGAGCTTATAGACTAGATTAGAGCTCTAGACAAGTACTTTGAGTATGAGGATGTCGAGGAAGACAAGAAGGTCAAACATGCCATTGCTAGACTTAAAGGGCATGCAACACTATGGTGGGATGAATTGCAGGCTGACAGATGCTACAAGGGAAGGAAGAAAATCAAAAGCTGGGATAGAATGGTTGCAAAGATGAAAGCAAATTTATACCCAAGGATTATCAAATCACTCTGTTTCAGAGGATGCAAAATTTGAGACAGAAGCTAATGTTAGTGAAAGAATACACTGAAGAGTTCTATAAGATAAACATCAGATCAGGTCATTGAGAAAGCGATGATGAAAAATTTGTCAGGTACATGAATGGTGTGCGATATGACATTCAAGATGAGATGAGAATGATGACCATTCAGACTGTGGAAGATTCTTATCAGATGGCTCTGAAAGACAAAGAGAAGCTGAGCCATAAGCAAGGTCAAAGAGGTCGAGGTAGAAGTCCAGACAGAGACAAAACAATTGCCCAAGGCAAAACTCAAAAATCTAAAGAAGAGGGGAAGAAACCTCAAACTCAACATGAGAGAGGAGAAAGCTCACAGAGAGGGAAGTATGCTGATAGAAGTACTTTTCCTCGAGCTAGAGGAAGAGGAAGAGGCATAGGCAGTGAAGTAAAATGCTTTGTCTGTGGAAAGATCGAACATAAATCCTATGTGTCCAGATAAGAAAAAAGATGGTGGTGAAACCCACATTGCCGAAGCTCAAGGATGGAATGTTGAGGCAGAAGACGTTGAGGGAAAAAGATCTTTGATGATGAGGAAAGTTCTCTTGAATCTAGAGAAGGAGGTAGAGAACCCATCCCAAAGAAACAGTCTGTTTCAGACCGCTTGCAAAACCAAATATAGGGTATGCAAGGTCATAGTGGACAGTGGTAGCACATAAAATCTCATATCTACAGAGATGGTAGAAAAGCTGGAGCTGGAGACTATTGTACATCCAAGCCCATACAGAGTTTCCTGGATACAAAAAGGACACCAAGTAAATGTCACTAAATAATGTTTAGTTGAATTGAAAATAGGAGGATATAAGGATGAAATATTATGTGATGTCATTCCCATGGATGTTTGTCATCTATTGCTGGGTAGACCATGGAAATATGACAGAAACATAGTTCATGATGGGAGAAATAACACATACACCCTGGAGAAAAATGGGAGGACGCACATGTTGTTGCCGATTAAAAACCAAGAGGTGAAAACAGAGGTGAGAAACACTGTACTTCTCATGAGTGGGAAGGAACTTCTTAAGGAAGTTAAGAAGAAGGAAGACACACAATTTATTGTGTTCGGGAAGCCCAAAATTGTTTTAACCGGTACGAGAATAGATGATCTACCAGAAGAAATCTAGAAATTGCTGGGAGAATTTGTTGATATAGTAGTGGACGGACTACCTTGTTCGTTACCACCTATCAGGAGTATAAGACATCATATTGATCTTATACTTGGATCCAATTTACCGAACAAATCCACGTATAGATTGACGCCGCAGGAAAATGAAGAAGTTAAGAGACAAGTCCAGGACTTAATGGAGAAAGGATTGATTAGAGAAAGCTTGAGTCGATGTGTTGTTCCAACAGTGCTCAGCCTAAAGAAAGACAAAGGCTGGAGAATGTGTACAGACTCAAGGGAAATCAATAAGATTACCATCAAATACAAATTTCCATTACCAAGGATGGACGACTTGATGGATTGCTTGAGAGGAGAAAAGTTTTTTTCAAAGATTGATTTGAAAAGAAGGTATCATCAAATTCGAATGAGAGAAGGTGATGAATGGAAGACAACATTCAAGATGAATGAGGGGCTATATGAATGGCTTGTCATGCCATTTGGTTTAACAAATGCACCCAGTACTTTCATGAGGTTGATGAACAAAGTCCTGAAGGATTTCATTGCGAAATTCGTCATCGTATATCTTGATGATATATTAATCTTCAAAAAAACAGGAGCATAACACTTGAAGCATTTAGCTGCAGTAATGAGAAGATTACAACAAGAGAAATTGTTGATAAATATGAAGAAATCGTCATTTATGAGGACATAACTCATTTATTTGGGTTTTGTTATCTCTGCAAATGAGTTGAAGATGGATCCAGAAAAGGTAGATGCAATTAAGAATTGACCATCACCGAAGAGTGTGTTTGAAGTTCAAAGCTTCCATGGTTTGGGAAGTTTCTATAGGAAATTCATTCGAAATTTTAGTGGAATTAGCACACCAACGATGGATACGGTGAAGAAAAGACACAAGTCTTTTCACTGGACAGAAGAAGAAGAGAAGAGATTCAATCTGTTGAAGAAGAAGATCACGGAGAAACCAATTCTGTTTTTTCCAGATTTCAAAAAGACATTCCAGATCAGGTGTGATTTGAGTGGATTTGCAATTGGAGTAGTCTTGAGCCAAGACGATAAGCCGATCGAATACTTCAGCGAAAAACCGAATGAAGCGAAGATTAAGTACTCAACATATGACAAAGAATTCTATGCAGTCATATAAGCGCTAAAGAAATGGAGAGAATATTTGGTTCCTAAAGAGTTTGTTTTGTACAGTGATAATCATGCTTTACAATTCGTGACTCAACGGGAGAAGTTGAACCAAAAACATGCTAAATGGGTTGAATTCATGCATAATTTTACTTTTGTGATTAAGCATATTTGTGGAACTGCTAAGAAAGTTGTTGATGCTTTGAGCAGGAAATGTTTGCTTATGCAGGAATTCAGAGTCTGGACTTTGGGTTTTGATAACCTCAAAGAAATGTATAGGGATGACTCGAATTTTAAGGAGGCATATGAGGCATCTAAGAATCCAGTTCTCAGGGACAAAAGACAATGGACCGAGTATATGATCCATGATGGGTTATTATTCCGGGGCAATCAACTATGTATTCCAAAATGCTCCATGAGGAAGAAACTGCTGAAGGAAAAACACAATGGAGGATTGGTCGGACACTTCGGTCATGATAAGACGTTCTCAAAGTTGAATGGCTCATATTTTTGGCCAGGGATGAGGACAGATGTTAAGAAATTTGTGGACAGATGCAGAATTTGTCAGCACACAAAAGGGAAAAGGTAGAACACAGGGTTATATCAACCATTACCCATACCAGAAAGGTCGTGGGACGTAGTGAGAACGGATTTTGTATTGGGACTGCCAAGAACACAGAGAGGCTATGATTCAATCTTTGTGGTAGTTGACACATTTTTAAAAATGGCGCATTTCATACCATGCCAAAAAACCAGTGATGCAACTCATATTGCGAACCTGTTTTTCAAGGAAGTCGTCAAACTTCACAGTTTGCCAAGGAGTATTGTGTTTGATCGAGATACCAAGTTCATAGGTCATTTCTAGAGGACCTTATGGAAAAAGCTGAGGACAAGTTTGTCTTTTAGCTTAGCATGTCATCCTCAAATGGATGGGCAGACAAAAGTCATGAACAAAATCTTGGGAGATTTGTTGAGGGGCTTAGTGACTGAACACCACAGTCAATGGGATCACATTCTACCATAGGTGGAATAGGGGCAAATGCATATGAGATTGAATTACCTAATGGGATCAAAATCTCACCGATATTCAATGTTGCGGATTTGTACCCTTACAGAGATGAAGAAGCAGGAGGAGAGAAGGAATAGAAAGAGATTCAATGGACAAAACAAATGCCTGTAGCTGAAAAGCCACAGATGGAAAGCATAATTGACAAAAGGATTAGCAAAAAGACCAGGAGAAAATAGTATTTTGAATACTTGGTCAAATGGAAGGGACATCCAGTTGAAGATGCTAGTTGGGAAGATGAAGAATAAATTCATAAGCATGGACAGACCGTACAAGATCTCATGAATAGGAGTTCATGAAAATTTTCAAGTGAGGGAGTATGATGCAGGAGCATCATAAGCAACCAACCAAGCAAGGATAAAGGAGAAAGATAGCTGGAAAAGCGCAACACACATTTTTCACATTTTGAAATGTTTTTGAAAAAATAATGAGAAGATATTAATGTAGTAGTTAAAGGAAACGTGCTTGCATGTTGTAAACAGATCTTGAGCGATTTTCTCTCATATACCAGATGTAATAGACATTAAGTCTATTTGATTAAAGTAGGTAGATTTGAATTCATAGATTATACAACTTAGAGAGTAGGAGGGAAACCGGATATAGACACCCTCACCCTTGTATCATTGTAATATAGATGATCATTCAGAATTCATAAGATGGAGAGTTGTAGTAGAGAGCTATAGAGAAGAACCCATGTACATAAGCACTTGAGTTAATATATGAAGCTTTGACTCAATTTTCATGGTGTATGATGCTTACTGTTTACATTTTCTGAATGGTATGCTTACAGTTGTTTTATTCTCTCTGTTTATGCATTTGTTTCAATGATGTGTTGAATGTGTGATTTCATGTTAAGTATATGAAATCTGAGAGAGGAGAAGAATGAGTTTCAATTGTTTCTCATCCTGAGAATTCCTGCAAGGGGTGCAGTGAAACATCTGCAAGGTGTGTGTTGACAAGAGTCTGAGTTTTATCTTAGAAATATCAGGAGAGATACCATTGTTCTCATTTCCCGCAGAAGTGCAGGTGAGGCACAGAGCCATGCAAGGTGTGTGCATGCTAGTTGAAGCCTTAGAAGTTATCAACTAAGGTGAAGGTGGAAGTACTAATGTTGCAAGGAGTGCACATAGTCAAGAACTCAAATAACCAGAGGTTACTTGAAAGATTGCCACAAGGAGTGCGAGCAGGATCTCTCTTGGAGACTTAAGTCCACAAGTGAAAGCTCAGGAGGGTTAGTACCTTTGAAGAGTTCAAAGGAAGATGGGGAGTGAAATCATTGCATAGAAGTTAAGTTCAGTGGAAGGACACCAAGTCAGTTTGGTCAGAGATTCTGGAGGAGTGAATCGGGGGGTCAGAATTCTTCAAGGAGAATTCGTGAAATCACGTGGAATGTTGGATCCCGCAGATATGTGAGAAATTTAAGGCTGAGTGCCTTTCATCATTCATAAATCTTAGGAGGAGTAACAACCATTGGATGAGAAGTTTCAGGAGTCGTTGATATTGCGCTTGAAATCTGATATTTCAGGTTTCAGTGTTTGGAGTGGCAAGTGATTTTGTAGTCACTGCATCGCAAACTCCCGGTACGCGAAATCGTGCCAGTCGTCGGATCAGGGGAGGCTCACAACCGTTGATCCCTTTGAAGTGAAACATCGGCATTTCAGTATTTCAGGGTTCAGCATATCGGGAACCCTGATGACAAGGAGTTGGGACATAGTTGAGGGAAAATCCCGAAGTTGCAAAGCGCGATAGGACTTTGGTGTGGAATTTTGGGATTTTGGCGCTTCGAGTTTTGGGGTTTCGAGAGTTGAGAGGTAGAGTTGCATGGTCACACAAATCCCGAAATCGCAAAAAGGAAAAATCCGAAAGGTGGGCCCTAAGAATTTTTGAAAGGGTACGTGCAATGGAAGTCAAAGGAGTGGTCAAGCTTCAGGGAAAATCCCGAAAGACCTTTGATCTTGCCAAAAAGGGGAAATTTCAGAAACTGAAAAATCATAAGGGAAGAGGAACGAGTATTGGTCGATGACTCAAGTTCCGAAAAGCCGAAATAAGTGGCAATAAGAGGCGTGTGTTCGGTGCATTGAAGAAGTCAACCCTCATTGACATTTCGGGTTTCAGAGGTTAAAGAGACAAGGGGCTTGACAACAGGATTCGCGAAATCGCGAAATCCAAAATCTTGAAAGGAAAAGAAAATCCCCTATCATATTTGTTGGTTAGTTGTGGAATACACATTATGTGTGTGGTATTCCCTATGGGGAAACCAAAGAGTCAATCTGACTCAGGGGAAGATTTAGAACGATCCTGCGTGGATCTTGGCCCGAGGGTCGGGGGTTTGCATCACATATCCACAAAATAAGGTATTGTGGAAAACATACAACTAGGTGTTAACTATTCAACTGAAGAGATTGAAAACTACACGGCCTTGTTGAAAGAATTATGCGACATCTTCTCCTAGAGCTATAAACAAAATGTTAGTGATCGACCCTTTGATTGTTGTTCATGAAATCAAAACTTACCCTGGAGTTAAACCTGTAGGATAGAAAATTCTCCCGGTTCATCCCAAGAAAACTATAGCAATCAAGGCAGAAGTAGAAAAATTACTAAAATCTAGTTTTATCTATCCTATACCTCTGACCGAATGGGTTTCCAACATCTTTCTGGTCGCCAAGAAACAAGGGAAAATTCACATTTGTGTCGATTATAGGGATCTAAATAAGGATTTTCCAAAGGACAATTACCCTATTCCCTTTATCAATCAAACTATTGATAATTGCACCAGAAGTGTCATTTTCTCTTTTATGGATGGCTTCTCTATATACAAACAGATCGATATTTTACCCATCGAACAACACAAAGCATCCTTCATCTTCCCATGGGGAAATTTTTCCTATTGAAAATTACCTTTTGGCCTTAAAATTGTTGGAGCCATGTTTCAGTAGGCTACGTCATATGCTTTACATGACATAAGACATACTCTTGAACCCTATCTTGATGACTTTCCATCTCACTCGACTCGTAAAAAATATCATATTGGTCATCTAAGAGAAATATTTCTTAGATTTATGTATTACAACATACGTTTGAACCCCCATAAATTGATTTTTGTTGTTGAATCAAAGAGACTCCTCAGATTTGTAGTGTAAAAATATGGGATTAGGGTGGATCCCTTAAAATTCAAAGATATTATTGCTTTACCTCCTCCAAACAATCTTACTCAACTACAAATTTTTCAAGGGAAGGAATTTTTTTTTCGACGTTTCATATGAAATTATGTTGAAATTACTAAAGGATTCATGAGATTACTGCAAAAATATGCCCCTTTTATCTAGGGTGCAACTTCCCAATGCTCATTTGATGATCTCAAGCATGCTTTAGGAAATACACTGTTGTTACATCCCCCCAATTATGTGAGAAATTACATCCTTTATCTGGTTTCCTCTGCTTCCACTATTTCCACGGTGTTAGTTCAAGAGGATAACGACAACACCAAACATGCCTTTCAGGCCCTGAACTTCATTATTCACATGTTGAAAAGTTGGCTTTCGTAGCAGTTATTGTTGTCAAAAGGTTTCACCACTATATTTTGATGCACACTATTTAAGTAAGAGCCTTTCAGGCCCTGGACTTCATTATTCACATGTTGAAAAGTTGTCTTTGGTAGAAGTTATTGTTGTCAAAAGGTTTCACCACTATATTTTGATGCACACTACCACATTCAATGTTGAATTGAAATCCATGTACAGTATCTTGACTCATCAAGTACTTGGTGGAAAATATTCCAAATGGATCGTCATTCTCCAAGAATTCGATCCTGAATTTTCCAAATCCAAAGAAAAAAATCGTTGGTTTTTGACAAATTAATTTGTGATATTCCCCATACTAATGAGGATATTTAGCTCATTGATTCCCTTCTTTATGAGTCACTGTTCCTCATTAGTACATTTTATTCGGGGGTATGGAGACATTCTTTTGTATCGTGAATATCGAATGCTTCCATCCAGGTATTTCACGTGATTAACAACGATGTACTAGACACCATTCAAAGTACTAACTTATCATTGGAAACATTTTGTATCACCACGGTATTGATATTGTTCTATGACATTTATTAACCCATGAAGAGGATGAGAAAGATTTAAATGATTTTCACCTTGGAGCTTGTGGAGGTCATCTTTTTGGGATGGCTACAACCCAAAAAATCTTACGTGCCATTTATTTTTGGCCTTCCATATTCAAAGACTACATTAAGGCCTTTAAAAACTTCCCACCCTGCTAAATATTTTAGAGGAGAGCACATACCCATGCATATCCACTCCATCCAATTGTCTCCATCGACCCCTTTGCAAAATGGGGTATTTATTTCATGCATTGTAAGTGTACCCCAGCTAGGGGGCGCTCCTATATTATCATCACTGTCGATTATTTAACTAAATGGGATAAGGATATGCCTACATTTATTAACGGTGGCCGAAATGCAAAAATATTCATGTTCAATCACATGATTGCTCGCTTTGAAGTCCCACAAGCAATTGTAACCGAGCATGGATGCCATTTCCAAAACTAGATGATGGGTGAATTGTGCACCAAGTTGGGTTTTCGTCAAGAAAAAAAATCCCCTTACTATCCTCAGGCCAATGGAAAAGTTGAAGCCATCGACAAAGTCCCGAGTACCATGCTTCAATGCATAGTGGGGGTCAATAAAACATCTTGGCATTTGTAGTTATTCTCTGCACTCTAGGCTTATCGAACTTTAGTTAAAGCCACCACTATATTTACACCCTTAAATTTGGTATATGGGTTGGAAGCAATGTTTTTTATTGAATGCGATATTTCGTCCCTAAAATTAACCATAGAACTCCTACCCCATACTTTTGTTGAAGAAGAATGATTTTTCTATCTAATGAAGTCGGATGAAATCTGCCATGATGTTTCTCTCATTAAAGAGACATATAAAATGCATCAAGACTCAATATGATAAATCTATTCAACCTCATGCTTTCATAAAAGAATATATGGCCTTGGTCTATGACCAATATCATGAAAAACTTGGTGCAAGTAAGTTAGAACCGATGTGGCACAAGCCATACATCATGAATCTTGTGCTAGAGAGAGGTTCCTAGGATTTACTGGATTACGATGGATTATCTCTCAGTGAGCCATGAAATGGGATTTACCTGAAAATGTAATATGCATGGAATATCTAGCATGTGTGCTTTGTAAATTATTGTACTATATTTTTTGGTTTGGTGTGTCTTTACTTTTGCCTGCACAAGGTTTTTCCCCATTCTTTAAAGTTTCTTATACTTTTATTTGTACTTGAATGTGTAGATGACAACATCCCTTCCTATCTATTTCATATTTTTAGATGGTTCTAGTCAACGTACCCAGAACATAGCTTCTACAAGTTGGGTCATCTACCACTCTGGCAAGTTCATGAGTTCAGGAGGAATTTTCATCGAATATCCAACCAATAGCGTTACACAATATCATGTTGTAATTGGAGTTTTAACTAAATCTTCTTCTTTAGGTATATCTCAATTGATTATCAACCTTGATTCTCAACTCGTGGTCCGTCAACTTAACAGTGAGTACATCATTCGCAATCCAGTTTTTCTATGTCTCTATCTAAGGGTTCGTCGTCTCGAAATATCTTTTCAATTCTTAGAATATAGGCATATATCGAGAGAAATTAATATGATTACAGATTCATTAGAAAATTATATGTTGGACTGGTACATCAAACATAGATAAGAATTCAATACATAAACCATGTACAGTAAAAAATAACATCATTTAAAAACATATGTAGCCATGAAAAAACTCATATATATATGTTTGTATATAAATTATCAAAAGTGTGTCAAAATACATCATCCAAAAAAGTACATAGCAGGGAAAAAATGTGGGCCATTATGCCCATGACATCATTATAAAAGACTACTATGAAATAATACTCTACTTGTCTTCCTGCACTATATTGTGCTCAACATAGCACACAACCTATCTGGCCACTCATCCCAGCAGGTGATTGAGGCCTTTTGACACCATGACTATGTGCCTATGAAGGTGCAAAGGTACATCCTGTATCCTCAAGAGGGAACACGCATGGTCAATTGTTATAACCCTAATTTGCACCAGACAAGCTTACCTAACATCAGGTCATCTCATATGCCTTCTTTTCCAAGACAATACTAAACACCTCTTCTTAAAAAAACCCTTTTTAAAGGCCCACGTGCCCTGCTCCACTATAGCCCATGTGTACACTCTAGTTGACTCACTACAACCCGTGTGTACCTACAAAAGCACGAAAAAAGGAAAGTTGTTGACGGAAAAAATAACTTTGGGTAAGTTAACTAAACCTTTTGGCCATGCATGATCGATCATTTGACCAAATACCTAGCTCCTTATAGCCTATAAAAGAAGGGGTAAGAGTCCCATTTGAAAGGAGGAAAATCAGAGTAAAGAAACTATACCCAATTGAGCAATCCTCTTGTCCGAACCTTTAGCCTTCCTTGTGCAAAGAGAAATATAGAGAAAATAAGTTGGAGGACAGTTGAAGAGGATCCCAGGACTAGTTTCGAGGAGCAGTTTCGACCACATATTGTAAGTTTACTCTTGTGAAGAATAATACAAAAAGGAATATTTTTCCTGTCCCGCCATTTCATGTGTTCGAGTTGAATGTTTATTTTATGATATTTTCACAACTAACCCGGCAATTAGTATATGAAATACATGTTCGTAGCTTTTTATTTGTTCATGTGTGAATGCAGGTCATCTTTGGGAGGAGGTTTGCAATCAAAGAGCGAGTGAAATAAAAGGGATCGACATCAAACGAAGGACTTAATGTAGAGTTACCAAATCTCATTTACACCTTTGTATTGCATGAATGACAGGTTTTGTGTTGGGAGAATACGAAAGAGTAGAAGCCTTTGAAATAGTCATTTTCTGCATGCATGATTAGAGCCCTTAAATGCTAAGTCTATAGGAGGGATTCCCACCCACAACAGAATTGGCGACCATACTGGGGATCTCTAGGGTTTTCTGGGAGTCCTTTTTGGGTATTTTTAAAAATTTGTTTCATTACTTGTTTTTAGAGTTTCTGCAAAAGTCTGAGCTAGCAGGGATTATGGTCTTCCATACCAGTTCTTCCTGCTTTCTTTGCTTGGCTGCATTTTCTTTTACCAGAGTCACAGAGGTACATGCGGCCTGCATAAGGCCTGCATGTGTGTACCCACGCCCTACCTTCACACAACCCGCATGCACACGCTAGCCGATGAAGTGTCAGTCGCGTGTATGATTTCATAAAATTTCTTTTAGAGAGGCAGTCATCCTCTCCCCTGTCAGAAGTGATCCTTCTCAAGGGTTTTCTAGAACTCATTCTAGTCTCTCTTTTATACAGTTTCTAGCTTAGGTACCTCCTCAGATTGGTTTTTTTCTATGCAATTTTCCTTGATTTTTTTTTCTTTTCTTTCAAAGTAAGTTTCTGAGTCTTCAAGAGACTTTGGTTCTCAATACCCGTAGTCTCTGCCAGTGTCTGATTTCTTGTTTTTTTCATTTTTTGAAGAATTGTAGAGGTTCATGCGGCCTGTATAAGGCCTGCATGTGTGTACATGCACTGTGACCTTACACAGCTCGCGTGCACACACTGGCTGTTGAAATGTCAGCAACGTGCCTGTTGAGAAAAATTTTGTTTAAGGAGAGGCAGCCATCCTCTTCCTTATAAAGAGTTATACCTATAAGGGATTTCCTTGATTTAATATTAGTCTCTGTCATACAAATTTTAGCCTAGGTTGGATTCCAGCATAGCTTTCTTTTTCATTGAAATATTTCTTGTGTTTCCTAGCTTTTTAAACTTATTTTTAGCTTGAAATATTAAGAAAAATGAGTTGCATTTTGAAAAAAAATTCCCCCTCATCAGTTTCTTTTAGATTCTTTTGTTATTTCTGCGTTGATTGGAAGAAAATATAAAAAAAAACTTAGTTTGTTAGATCTCTTTCTTTCCTGGCATTTTCTTTGCATTTTTATTTGAAAAAGAAAAAGAAATTAGCATAGCGTTGTGTTTTCTTCTAATTTTAAAAGCATTTCAAAAAGAAAAAAATTAGAAATATAATCATTCTTTACCAGTGTTAATATAAGTTTCATCATTTTTTTGCAAGAGTATTAAAAAAATCAGTTGCACTACTGTACTCTTTTTGAGTAAATCAAGCCAGTAAAAAGAACGCTAATTAAAAGTTACTAGACTTTATATTTGTAGGGTCCATCAACTAGATTAGGCTAGAGCCTTGATTTAGGTTGGAGAGGAAACTCTTCAAGGCTATAAAACAAACATATGAGCCTGTGTTAAGGTGTGTAGAATTCCAATAACATGGAAATTATCTGGGATCCCCCTCTAACATAGGGGCTAAACACAAGGTCACGTGCGGAAAGGCAGTGGAGATAACCCCTCCAAAGTTGGACCAAGCATAGTGGGGAACGCATATAAAGGAATTGTTTTTGGATTCCATTGATCGCATTTTCCACAGAGCTTCGTGGGTCTCAAATCCATTTGAGGTCCTCAGTTGTCTTCCAAAACACTTTCTTTCGATACCCTTTATAGGCTTTAGGCTTGATACCCTACTCATTGCAGTCCACCCGACTATCGATTATACCCGCCTGGTGATTGTTCACGAGTTGGAAACCTAGTTGTCTTTATTTTAGGGACTTACATAGGTGATTGGGAGCTATATCGTAGTACCTAGGGAAGACATTGGACCACGCTTTGTAGAGTATACCCAGAGGGTGCTTCCATATTCAAGTTGCACTTGCACCGATAAGTTGCTCTAGCATTGGTTGGTGTAACTGTTCTTCCAACTAGTTGGTCGTTTGCTTGATTTTCCTTTAGTAGTTTTTCTAGTGTGTGCTCTGTGCTCCCTAATTTTCCATAGTGAGTTAGTCAGCCATGGCTTTGGGTCTTTGAACTAGGGTTGTAGACCTCCCACTCTGCTATTTGTGAGGACTTTTTTGGTCTTCTGCTTAGAAACGTGGAGCCGCCTCTTTATAGGGGTTGTTTTGATAACATTGATTTTCCAAAGTCAGTGTGTGAGACTTTTACGGACTTGAACGATCCTGCAAGGGGAGAACCTGTGCATAAGATATTCATGGCTAAATTTCTCAATGATACCAACCAAGGAACCCCTTCGCAAGGGGATTCTTGTGCTTTTCCTTTCTTAGGAAATGTTGGTGTCCCTTTGATGGCCACCTTGTACATTCCTGGGTTGAATGTGGGATTACCGGTTTGGTTGGGTACCATTCCAAATGTCCCAAATGCTCTTGACACTTCTCATTTAAGAACCTTAAGTCATGGACACCCTGTTAATGTTTCTTCATCAACAAATCCTTCTCCTCCTCCTTCTCCCGCCTCTGGTGAAAGTACAATTACTAGTAACCGAAAGTCTAAACAAAATAGAAAGAGGAAGAATAGGAAGAAGAAATCACCAACCTCTACGAGTCATGTTGGAGATAGGTCGACAACCTTTGTGAGTCATGTTGAAGACTAGCACCCAGCCTCTACAAGTTATGCTGGAGGAAATCACCCACCCTCTGCAAGTCATGCTGGGGGAAAGAGTCCAGTCACGGCTAGTCATACTGGTAATAGGTTTGTAGCCTCCGCAAGTCAAGTTATCGACCCATCACTAGCCTCTGCAAGTCATGTTGGAGATGTGCAACCAACCACTACTAGTCATGCTGGGGGCATCGATTCTGTTGATAAACCTATATGGATAGGACGTAAGCATAAGTTCCCTTGTAAGCTTTTCAAGGGAGATCACCTTACTCATTTGTGCCCTGGCATTCCAGAGGTACAAAGATTATGGTCCCTATCTACAATCTCTTATGATTCTGAGTCTTCTGAGGTTTCCTCACAGTCTATGTAGCCATTTGTTGAGAAAGTGGTCACGCCGATGTAGTCATCAGCTGATCCCACTCCTATTTTGAGGGGTGAGGTTCCTTTAGACCATGTAGTCTCTCAGCCTGTGTAGCCATTGGTTGAGAAAGTGGTCATGCCGATGCAGTCATCGGTTGATCCCACTCCTCTTTTGAGGGGTGAGGTGCCTTTAGACCTTGTAGTCTCTCAACCTATTCAACCATTGGTTGAGAAAGTTATCATGTCAATGAAATCATTGGTTGATCCCACTCCTCTTTTGAGGGGTGAGGTTCCTTTAGACCATGTAGTCTCTCATCCTATGCAACCATTGGTTGAGAAAGTGATCACACCGATGCAATGATCGGCTAATCCCTCTCCTCTTTTGAGGGGTGAGGTTCCTTTAGACCATGTAGTCTCTCAGCCTATGTAGCCATTGGTTGAGAAAGTGGTCACACTGATGCAGTCTTCAGCTAATCCCACTCCTCTCTTGGGGAGTGAAGTGTCTACCGACTATGTTTTTAGCATTTCTAGTTCAGTACTTTCAGAGCAAGGGGGCATTTCGCTCATTCCAGGTACACCCCCTCCAAGCCCTAGGATGGTTTCCTTTGATTGGAATGATATTGTTGAGCCTCATCTTCCTTCTTATGCACCTTTTCAAATAAGGGTTGAAGTTAATTCAACAAACATTTATCGATGTATTGTGGATGAAGGAGCTTCTGCAAGTATTTTATCCTCCTCAGTTTGGAAAGTCTTGGGATCTCCTGAGCTTGTGTCTTTTTCACATGAGATATTGGATTTTGACAGATGTCCTAGTGAATATTTGGGGGTTCTTCCTCAGTTTCCTATATCTTTAGGTGGGAATATTGTCCTTGTTGGTGTTATAGTGGTGCAAGGCCCGTTAAATTTCAATATGCTTCTCGGGCGTGATTATGTATATGCTATGAATGTTGTGGTGTCTACGCTCTTCTAGGTGATGCATTTCCCTCACAATGGAAGCATTGTCACTATCGGCCAACTGGCATCTGATAATTACCATCCTAATTCAGCGTTAGTTTAGGCTTCCCCTTTATATGTTCCTAGTGTTCGTGTAGACTCCACCCTACCACGGCTTAATTATGTGGCGTCTTATCCTCGGTGTTCAATTGATTCTAAGAAGGAACCTGTGCAATCATGTTTTCTCTCAAGAGACTTGGTCTCAGCAATTGATCCATTGGTTTATCCAATGGGGGCATGGGAGCCATTTCTTCCCCCTCTTGTTCAAAGTGGGCTCGAGTATCCTTTTGAGTCTGATCTCGTTGTTTGTATATCCTCAAGCTCTCGTGCGTGTGATTCTTTGTTGATAGACTCTGCCAGTCCTGGCCAGATCTTCCTTCATCATATGGAGTATGGTGAGTTTACTTCACCCTTTGGGACTGCCGACCCTCGTTTGCGTGATTTCTTGGATTTTGAATTTCCTTCAGATGAGGCTATTCTTGAAGCCATGACTAAAACGTCTATACCATGGGAGGAATTACACTGTGGTTTTTGTTTTCTTCCCTTTTGGGAGAATTTCCAAGTTGACTATCGAAGAGACTCTTGGTCCGAGCCTGGCAGTGGGCTCTACCTGAACCAATTTCATACATGATTTGTAGCTCCCATGGGTCTTCTTTTAAGCCCTTTTCAAACCCTCTAAACTATTGTCGAGCGATCTTGTGGCCTTTCACGATCACTAAACTGGAATTTGAAGTCATGTTTGTTCGGCGGTATTTTACCACTTTTTTGGTCCGGATGGTCAACTGTACAAACAAAGGTATACTTTAGGGGCCTCGGTTCTCTAGAAGAGTATTCTCAGGTATAAGTTTAACCCTTTTTCGGGCTTGAGGGACTAAATTTATGAAAAAGGAACCCCCACGGAGTCCATAGTTAAGCTCTTTTTAGACTCCCTAAAATTGAAAAGATCGTCGAGTGACCTTATTCTTTCATACTCGTTAAAATGTTCTAGAAGAACATTCCTGACGGAGTCCATAGTTAAGCTTTTTACAGACTCCTTAAAAATGAATTTTTTTTCGAGTGATCTTATCTTTATCACACTCGTTAAAATGGTTTTGAATAGACGTCTTGTCAGTGCTAGTTTACCCCTTTTTCGAACCGACTAGACTACCTTCGAAAAATGTACCCCATCAGAGTCTCCTTTTACGTTTTTTCAGACTCTCTAAATATGAAAAACCACCGAGCTTACCTTCTCTGTGCTTGTTAAAATTACATCGAAGGACGTTACCATTGTGTGTTTTATTAATATCATTTTCATACCCGCGTATTTGGCCTAAGTCCGGCTCCATGTTTCTCTCAACTGAACCATCTGAAGCATGCCTTATACACAAGCCCTATAGTGCTTTTCCTTTGCGTCTTGACACCTTTGGCCCTAGGAGGAATTTTTCCAAATGTCCTTGCTCTGAACATCAGTCTTGTCCTTGGGCCTAGAACTAGTATGTTTGCAACACTCGTTCCTCCTTTGTAATGTAGCATTCTCTTATTCTTTTTCAAGATTTCCAAAATTATTGAAAAAGACAAAAAAATCAAATATACCCCAAAAAGAGGAAGGCAAAAGTTTTTATTTTTATTGGCAGCACAATGAGTCGCTCTTGGAAAAATCACATCCTTCCATTTTTTCTTAAATCTCTGGGATTTAATATGACCTTAGGAAGTTGTTCTCACTACATAGAGTTCTATCCTCCTCCATTTGGTTATTCTTCCAAACATATGGAGAATTTGTGTTGCCTCCTGCATCGTAAGCTTATGTCAATTCCATGCTACCTAAGTCTCATCATTTGTCATGCTATTGTCCAAGGGAACCTTTTACCAAACCTGAGTCGACCCTTCTGTAGTTTGTCTCTTTCCCTCATGCCCGACCATCCCGAAAGTCCAATCAAGTCTTTGTTCGAAATCAATGAAGCCTCCAGTCTGATCATCAAGATTCTCTAGTCCATGACCGACGAGTCATCGAAGACCTTTGGGTAGTGAATTCGTACACTCATATTACACTCCTACCCAAGTTTTGAATATTTTGAAGTTGTTGCTCGAGCTCTGAAGACCTCATCTCCAGCCATCAGGCCTTATCATCTTCTAGAATATGGATACTATACATGTATATATATTTTATTTTGAGATGTAGATATGCTATGTATTTCTCACAGATACACTTTATATAGTTATATGACATGGATATACAGTGTATTTGATTGGTAGCCATGATTTTATTTCATCCCGAGCATGGGTATGCTTGCCTTGGTGAGACAATTTTTATTTTGCAGATGGCACCTCCCGAATTCTGGTCCCTGGACTCACTGGATTGGTACATTTAAAAATATTGATAATGTATTTCATCCATCAGATGCTCTTTTGACCTCACACATTAGGGGGCATCTGTTATAACCCTAATTTTCACCAGACATGCTTACCTGACATCAGGCCATCTCATATGCCTTCTTTTCCAAGCCAGTACTGAATACCTCTTCTTAAAAACACCCTTTTTAAAGGCCCATGCGCCCTGCTCCACTACATCCTGCATGTACACTCTAGCTGACTCACTACAACCTACATGTACCTACAAAATCAAGAAAAAATGAAAGTTTTTGATGGAACAAACAAATTTGAGTAAGTTAACTAAACCTTTCGGCCATGCATGGTTGGTCATTCAATCAAATACCTAGCTCCTTCTAGCCTATAAAAGAAGGGGTAAGGGTCCCATTTGAAAGGAGGAAAATCATAGTAAAGAAACTATACCTAATTGAGCACTCCCCTTGTCCCAACCTTTAGCCTTCCTTGTGCAAAGAGAAATATAGAGCAAAGAAGTTGGAAGACAGTTGAAGAGGATCCCAGGACCAGTTTCGAGGAGCAGTGTCGACCACATATTGTAAGTTTACTCTTGTGAATATTAATACAAAAAGGAATACTTTTCATGTCTCGCCATATCATGTGTTTGAGTTAAATGTTTATTTTATGATATTGTGACAACTAACCCAGCAATTAGTATATGAAATACATGTTCGCAGCTTTTTGTTTGTTCATGTGTGCATGCAGGTCAGCTTTGGGAGGAGGCTTGCAATCAAAGAGTGAGTGAAAGAAAAGGGATCAACATCAAACGAAGGGCTTAAGGTAGAGTTACCTAATCTCATTTGCACCTTTGTATTGCATGAATGTGGGGTTTTGTGTTGGGAGAATAGGAAAGAGTAGAAGCCTTCGAAATGGTCATTTTTTGCATGCATTATTAGAGCCCTTAAATGCTAAGTCCGTAGGAGGGATTCCCACCCACAACATCAATCCACGAAGGTTCCTCTCCACATGACAGAGTCCTCCTACTTCGACACCAGCCTCCACTGCTACCTGAACATCACCACGATGTCTGAATGATGGCATCCCCGTAGGACATGACATACCTCTGTCTGGATGATGAATAAAAATTATTTTGATCCCTCATTGTACACCAAAAAAATACATATATACATATAAAAAAAAAAAAACTATTGCAAGGTCATGATCTTTCGTATTTTACCTAGCACATCCCACTATGCCTCTTTAGGGATCACTAAATATGCATTTCCCCTAAAATAAACCCCAACATAACGAAAATCCTCGATCACCATGATTTTGTTTCTCCACCATACGAAGAAGTCAGTGGTAAAATGAAAGGTTGAGGGCTCATTCCCCAACTGAGGTAAGAGGCTCATCCATCTCTCCATCCAGGGTTCAGTTGCAGGGTTCCCTATCAATGCAACATGTGGCTTCTTCTATGGTACTCGCTCCTAAAATAACGAAATCAAGAAAGATCCATATACATATTGCTTCTTCCTACCCATTATGCACTTATATATTTTATTTTTGATATTTCTCAAGAACCCTGCACACTAGTTAAATATCCTCGGATCCAAGCACTGAACAACATATGTTATCTAATATTTGGAAGAAATATGAGCATTGCTTCTTCCCATTGGTTTAGTGATAGAAAAGAGAATGGATCATAGAGGTATATCCATCACGTCTTTAATGAAGATACTTCCCCTACTGAGTTGGATATCGACGCACAATATTGAGCAATATATGCATCTCTTGGCAGTGGATTAGACCGACGTCCAAATAAAATAATGGGTCCTCCCCTCTTTGATAGCCCCATCAGGAAATACACTTCCTCTATGTCTATCTCAAGCATATGAGATCCTATCTTAAATGATTTCTAATCACTTTCTCATAACCCAATCAGATACTCGAGAAAAATGACTTATTTTCTCATGTTTTGTATCTTGAAATACTTCAGAAAACCGTAGTTTCATAGAGCTTCCCTCTCTTGAGGGTCTTTTGAGGAATCCATATCTTCAAATTCATGCTCTCTTTCCTTCCACTCAATCATATTGGCTAATAAAAACCTGCAAATCCACAAGAAAATCACATTAGTCGAGATTTCGAAAAGAGAAATTGCTTTCTCACAGATGAAAAACTAAAAAAAAAAATTATTTTTTGTGCCCTACACTCCCTGCAAGGAAAAATCAGAACACTAATGCTCCCCTAAAAGACTTACCAGGGCGTTGATATCTCAACCAATGCCCCCCTCAATTACTTAAGGGACCATCGATCCTATTCGACGCTTTAGGGATTTCTAGAGAGACAAAACTCATAAAATAAAGGATGAAAATGAAAAATAAAACATGCAAATGAATGAGAGGTATTAGACTACCAACCTGGTCCTGATAAATTTGAAAATGGTTTCCTATATCTCCCACAATCAATGCCAGAAGAATCTCTCCAAAAGAAGGAAAATTCAAGAGGAAAGGGAAAATTGCAAAGTGAAAGGTGAAAATGAATTGATTTTTACCCTAATTGACTTTTTACCATTTCTAAATAAAGTCATTTAAACCCATTTTTCACATTAGTAATATTTAGTTTTTAGTTTTTCCTAATTATTGTTGATTTTTAAGGAACTACTGACATTTTTTGCCCAAAATTATTTGTTTATGTAGGTATATATGAAGTAGATATTTTTTTATGACCTTATGACTCTATTGAGCAAAATTTGTCATACTTCAAGCTCATCAAAATATGAAGAGTCATCTGTTGGGCGGTAGATTACCCCTTTTTCGGTCCCAACAGGCTAACTATGAAAAAGGAACACTCTAGTCAATATCATCTAGAAGAGTTATCCATCGTATTATTTTATAATTATTCGGACCTCAGAGACAAAAATTATGAAAACGAACAACCTTTGTGTCTTCTTTAAGTTATTTTCAAACTCCCTAAACATGAAAAAAATATCGTGTTTTCATTCTACGGACTCGTAAAACTACATATTGAAGTGCCCATCTGGGAAGGAACCCTTACTTCTTCCAGTTCATTAAATAAAGGAAGAGGAGCTTACTAAAGGTGAGTTATATCGAGAATGTGTTACCCGCCTCAAGCTTGTTAAACGAAAAAGAGGTACTCATCTATATGGATGGGGGAAAAATTGAAGGACATGGGTCGAGTTTCTTAAGATATTTTAATATTACTCTTATGGTCGCCCTTGAACATGGAACTTGTTTTCACCTTATCATACACTTGGATAATCCATTTTCCTCCACATTGAACCAATCCTATGAGTCTTTCTACTCCTTCGGCCCATCCAAATAATTCCCCAACATTTAACACATTATGTTTTGGTCCATTCTGAGTCTATGTTTCCAAGTCTTATGTCAAGCCTTAGTGTTCAACGGAAGTCCTCACCTCAAAAGTCAACCATCTACAATATTACCAGTTCCCATACTCATGTCAATCCATTTTTATCTACTATATCGTATCACTTTCCTATGACAAGTTTCGTGTCAATTGATGGGGGATACATCAATGCCATCCTTTGACAAATATTTTTCTCTCAATTTCAACAAATTATCCGGGAAATATACTTAGGAACAAATCAATACCTTGGGACCTACATGCCTTAATGGAAGGCCTCCTCGTATTTAGCAGTGGGTATATATTAATTAACCCCGACCGATTGATTCCACGAGTGTTCGACTTCAACTCATTATTCACATTGACTAGATTGTACTTTAAAGTACCTTGAGAGTCATCAACATCAATGGTGATTTATCTCACACTTGTTAATGATATACCTCCATGACTGATAATCAAATGGTTCCTGTCATGTTCGACATCAAATAATTTATTCACATGGAAAAAATTGTATTGTCATAAGATTAGGACGAAGGTCATGGTTTGAGTATTCATCTCCATATAAAATTTACCCAAGTTGCGATCGATATTATTTCAATGATATACATGTTTGAACATAGATCCACTTTTTTTTTGTCTATGGATATATTATTATCACATCATAGCTCCACTGTGTATTCTTTCCTGGATACGATCAAGTCGGGTCATAGAGGGGTGGATCCACATTGTATCTTTGGCCACCATCTCCTTAGTCAACATCATCATGGATCTGTATTGTATTTATTGGCGTTCATGATTTGTTTCACTTGTATTTCGAGCATAAGTATTCCTGCCTTGGGGATGGAACACATATTAACATTCTTTGATGGTTTTCTGAAACTTATACTAGGTTCTCCAACTCCATACCCTTTCTTCGAACAATCTACAAAGTTTTTCGTCCATCATCATTCCTCTTATGAATTCACACTTTGGGGTGCAATCTATTAAACATCAAAATTCTTCACTTTGACAGTGTCACACTTTCATTGTCGCAAGTGTCGTAAGTATCACAAGTATCACACTTTCATTGTCACAAGTGTTGTAAGTTTCACATTCACTTTTCCTAAGTGTCGTATCTTTAATGACACAATAAAAACACTTTCAACAACCCCTAAAACATTTTTGAATAATAAGCCCCATCATCGGATAGTCGGAACAAGTATTTTATCTAGGGAATTACTCATCTTTGTGACATTATGGAAGATCAATACTCCCCTTTTCATACTTGATGTGATATTTCTTGCTAGCGGGGGTAGGAAATCGAAGGGTGAGTTAAAACCCACTTATCCAAGATCTGGACTAACGTAAGCGTGGTGTGATGAACAAGAGCAGGCGGTCTGGATCAGCAGAATCAGCGGCGCCTGATGAATTCAAGACCCCCCTTATGAATATCTTTAAAAGGCTGGGGGGTTGATTGCCGAGTCGAGCGCATCTCTCCAGCAGCCCGGATAGTAGCCGGATCAGCGGCGAGGAGAGTCACTCGGACCCCCGCCTTTCTCCCTTTAAAATTAGGGGAGTCAGGAATTATTGATCACGACTTCAAGCGGCCATGTTTATAGCCGGATCAGCGGCGCTCGTCATCCGGTCTTCAGGTGACGTGTTTAGCCATAGTGGACCCTCATCCCGTCACTTCACTCACCCTCTACCCACCGTCCTCCGTTGCCATGTGTCACTTATTCATCCCTCCTCGAATATTTCAGCCTCCCCTTCGATCCATCTCTCCCATTCTCGTTGCATACGCGTATCCGCGTCTGTCCGCATCAGCCTCTCTCCTAGAGGTGGATCCAACTCAGATGCCTATCTACACGGTCTGTCGTCACCTCTCTTTGATATCATTCTCGCTCCTCTCCACTTCTTCCGCGTACCCCTAAACGCCCTCACTCCCACCTTACCCCATGTCCGTCCCTCAAGATTTTCAGTTAGTCCAGGTGGCAACATGAGGAGTCTTCCATATCCCAAATCTTTGAGTTGGCCTAACTACTCCAATCCCAAAGCCGATTATTGTAGTAGGTTAGCGGTGGATTTAGACCCATCGTCTCGCCATAATGAGCGATCATGCTTGAAGTAAAGCAAATGGAGCTTAGCCCGAATAAAATTTGTCGAGGAGTTGATCAGCGTATGTCATAGGTTACTTACGACCATTGAAGATCGAGGCTCAGGTGTTGTGAAGCCATCACGGTATAAAGCCTTTCAATGCACTTTCAGCGGATTTCGCCCATTTGTTGTTAGTTTGAGTATATGTAGGCATTTTCGCCATTTTTTGTATCTATCGATGGTAGAGCTTTGCTCTACCATTGACCATTAAAGTCTTAATGAAGGTTCTGATTTTCTGGCTATGTATATGTGTTTGATACTTCTTGGTTTATAACAAACAGTGCTCCCTCTTTTCCATCTCTGTTTAGTCTATTGCTTGAGGATTCGCGATGAATTATACGTTACGACAAAGAGTTTGTTGTAGCGTTATTAACGCCCTACAGTTTTTTGTGTTTGAATGTAAAAGGGTTTTGTGTTCGGATGCATTTCTTCTTCATCTGTTGCATCTGGGATGTCACGTAATAGATCATAAGCGCTCTTCAGCGTGACACTCTTTCACTGCTTTCGCCCTTTATTGCAACTCGCTGTTTGGAGTTTACGCAAGACATCACTCGTTCATGCATGCTTAGTCTGGTTTAGAAAGGATTGTCTGATACATTGCGAGTTCCTTAAGACGATCACTAAAACAAACCATTAAATCTGATGGGCTTGGACTCTGCTCTACCCTTCTTAATCAAAGAGTGACTTCCGAAGCGCCAACATTTTACGGTAGCCGTTGCGAGACGGAGTTGAAGATTTTCCTGGGTAGAGCGACAACGACTAGCGATTTAGAAGGTGCATCCGGATATCGAGCTTGGTGCTCATTACTGGCGACTCCAGCGTGACGTCGGCGGGAAGAACTGTCTATGGAGTTGTGGCTTGAGAGGTAGACACCCGCAAGGTCTAATCCTGATTGCCTCTAACCACCGGACGGACTGTTTGTCTTGCGAGAAAGAGGAAAATGACGAAAGAAGTTCTGCGATGAAAAGGTAATACCCCTCCTGCATGGAGAACTCCATTTCGATTCTCGGTTTCCTGAATTAAGAATCCTTCCTCGAAGTTTCCGTTCTACGAACTTTTGGGGAGTGTTCTGGCTGAGCTCTCCCTCACAGTCCTGGTAATGTCGAAGAGAAGCCGCTTGTCACTCCCCTCTCGGGAGGTTTCACCACTCCTCCTTCGATTACTCGCTCCGCAGGAGAGAACCGCGTGTATATACCGGGTCCACAGTAGACCTCTCTACATTTTCACGAGTCCTCTCCTGTGAACACACCTCTCTTCCTAGTTCTACTGGTCGTGCCTCCTTCCTCCAGGGTTCCCCTACATTCAACATCCCTATGTTGGAGTGCTAATTCCCCTCTAATAGAATGGATGCCATAGTAGGCGCTAGATATGCTCCTGATCAGCTACGATACAGACCCTCTGCTTTGGAGATTATTTGAAATATGCCCCAAGTTAGGTGGAGAGAAGGAGACATAACTTCTTGAAGAAGCACACGAGTACGCCTTCTATAGCTATCTTTGATAGCTTTGAATATTGAAATGAAGATGCGGATGAGAGTCTTAGATCCCGAATGGCCTAGATGGTAATCCGGGGAAATGATTCGAGAGTTGGCCTGGATCTGATATTTGGGATTGAGGCTCTACGGATAATGCTCTCACGAGACAATGGGGATAGAAAGATTATATATATTACATGGTTGAGTTTGGGTCCACACGAAGAAGCCGGGAAGAGTCGATTCGACTTACCTACAAAAGATTCAATAAAATGTATAACAAGATTCTGCAGAGATAAAGCCCACGAGGCCTGCGCTTTCGAGATTTCATATGCTAAGCCTTTGATCTGATTTTGCCTCGTATTAAAAGAGAAAGGAAGACACCTCTTTAGCTCGGTCAAGATCTGACTATAGAGTTGGAGTCCAATATATTAGCGATGCCAGATGGTAGAAACAAAGGCCGGCCATAGACAAAAAGAAATGGAAGAAACGAGAATATAGATCTTACGGTTCCCGTACTTGACCCATCTATCCCCACCCCAAGTAAATAGGCGACCCAGTGGATGGTGATTTCTAAAGAAATGGAAAGGATAAAGATGGAAAGAAGGCCAAATGTAAAGGGCCCCGCAGAACCGCGAGAAATAAAGGGGGTTCAAAGGCCGACAATTTGCCCCTCAGCGTGTGCACAAAGAGAGGGGAAAGGGCGAGGGATGACGAGGATTGGAGGCCCCTTCGAGAAAAATTTTGTGGTGATGATAAACGAGATGAACTGAACGATTCAATCTCTAAGTCACCTCTCCCCTCCCCATCGATACAAATCGTATGAAGAATCTCTCATGAGCAGTCGGCTCCATGAACTCGACCAAAAGCAGGACAAAGGCTGGCGGCCGTGAGTATAACTGAGGAGTGGACAAGAGGGTAGCGACTTTTTGAATTCTCGTCATCCACCCGAGAACAAAGAGGCCCTCTTGAAGAGACAGAGCCGGTAACAAAAGGTAGAAGGCCCAACCTCTCTCCACTGTCATTCAAATTCATGCTCGAAATTAAAATTACAAAATACATCTCCTTTTAATTTGAGCATGAAATTCAAGATTAAATTCCCATGCCCATCACTGAGTTAGTTAAACATGGTGAATTCAAAAAACGCTTCTCCGTCTGTTAAAATCTGAAGCCACCAACCCCTCCACAGACTTTATAAACCTCCAAAGGATGAGAAGCCTGCCGGTGGTCCTAGATTTTATGTATAGAAAGAAGGTGATGAATCATCTCTATCTTCTACACATCATTGAACATATATGACAAGGTATTGCACAATTGCCTAATGGATTATGGTGCCTCCCACAACACTCATGCCTAAAGCCGTCATGGAAGAATTAGGATTGGAAGTCACCCGAACCTATCATGACCTCCATTCCTTCGACTCGGGAGAATTGGATGTTTAAGTCATCAAGGACTGGTAGTGTCCACTGTTTGACTACCCATGAAAAGTATGATCATGGATATAATGGTAGCTGATGTTCCCAAGTTTAATGTTGTTGTCAAGATCTTGGATTAAAAGACTTAGAGGAACCACGCAAATGGACCTCACATGCCACCATTTCAGTCTTTGGGGGAGCATAGGAAGTTATGCTGAAGAAATGACTAGCCTATGTTATGCATTGATGAAACAAACACTAATCATCCCATGTACTTTGGACAGCTTAGGATCTAAACTGGCTGCAGTTCATTGATGAACCTGAGCCCCCCTTGTATATTAAAAAGCAGCACGGTCCTGATCAGGGGATGTTCCCTCCGGCCACCTCTGTTTTGGAAGATGTTCTTTGTGGGCTTCTTCGAGTATAGGTCTGAGTGCGGTGGTATTCAATCCTTCTCGGAATCATATCCCGTCATATAAAATTTGGAGTTTGAAGCCACCAACAATGGCAGAATGTAAACTCAGTTAAAGTTAAGAACAAAGGGAATGGGAATAAAGGAGATGGCAGTGTTTGGGGATGCGGAATTAATTGTACAACATGTCAAAGGCGTCTATCAAACCAAACACCCTCACCTCAAAATTACGAGATGAAGCACGAGTTTAATTGAGAGTTTCTTTCTAACTCAACATCTCTTTTATTCCTCGGAAAGAAAATGCTCCAGTAGTTTCAAGCTTTCGTAGTATATTGAAGCTCTGCTTTTCACCCTGATACATCACGGAGGTGGAGATAAGATCTGGACCCTGCATGCCGAGACAATGTCAAACATTGGAGGGTTTTTGAGGATGATATTGAATTGAAAATATTTCTTGAAACTGTAAATGAATTTTCTGATTTTCGTATTGATCAAGATCATGACACTGAAAAAAAACCTTATGTTGATGTTTTTCTGAATAAAAATGCTAATCATCGTATAGTTCAATTGCTGAGAAATCATATACCAAGAGGTTTGATCCCACTAGAAAGATTGTTCAATGGAAATGATGTATCCGTCAATGGCAGAGTTTTGGGTGATGATCTTGACGACCTGGCAGAAATAACATAGGCACACGGAAGGCCAAGTATGTCGAAGCTATCGAAGTTTGGCCGAAGCGAAGGACCGTATATACTAAGTTCTTTGAGGAGTTTGCTGGCGTGTTTCCGTGGACCTATGAAGACCTCAAAACATATTACGTCGGTCATGAACATAAAAGATCCGTACCGGGAAGATGCTAGGCCTTTCAGCGGCCCGAGACAAATCAATCCCACGCTGCTGCTTGTTATGGAGAGGGAGGTAAAAAGGCTGCTGGATGCCCAAATTATTGTCCCTTTGAATGTCTCGGTTGGGTAGCCAACTTAGTCCCGTGGGAAGAAGGCGGAAAATCAGGACTCTGGCATTCGATTTGAATAGGAGTTCAAGGAAGGACAACTACCACCTGCCCAACATGGAACACATATTAGAGATTCTTGGTGCATTAAGGATATCTATGATTGATGGCTTTACGGCTATAATCGGATATGATCATGCACGAAGAGCGAGGAAAAGGCGGCCTTCCACCACTCCACAGGGCACATTCATGTATGCCAAGATGCCATTGGTGATGAGCAGAACAACATTTCAACGGAAGCCATGGACACTGGCCTTTATGGGGAAAAGGATAAGTTAAGTGGTGATATATTTAGATGACATAGCAGTCTTTCTAAAGGCGACTTTGAAAAACCTCCGCCATTTGAAGGAGGTTTTTCCTAAATGTCGCAAGTTTGGCCTTTTCCCTCAATCCCAATCATTGTTAAGCTATGCAATGAGCTATTAGGCCACATAGTGTCGGAAAATTGATCACGGCCAGTGGAAGCGATTAGAGGCCCCTTCCCAGATCCAAAAGGAGGTTCAAGCATTTTGGAAGGATTAATTTTCTGAGGGATTTATTTGAATTTCTTTGAACTGGGGAAGCATATCACTGCCATGCTCCGGAAAGGCCATGAAATAAAATGAATTTGTGATCCGAGGAAATCTTTGACCAAATAAAGGCTTGGTAGGCTCCTGTGCTAATCAGTCGGACTATTCTAAAGATTTGATATTTTCTTTTGCTTCCTTTGACACCATAGCAGTGGATTTATTCTGAGAAAAATGATCAAAATGAGGCAAATCATTGCCTTTTCAGTGAGCGAGAATCTTGAGAACTGGATATGAAATCTGCATGGAAAAAGCAGTTATGCCTTATTAAAAGCTCTCAAGGCTTGAGGATCTATGTCTTACACTCAAAGGTCATAACATGTCCCTTCAACTCTGTGAAGGACATTCTCATCACTGACTGACATAGGCGGAAGGAGGAGTAAATGGATGGCCAAGATCCCTGGGAATTTGACCTAGAGATCAAGCCTACCAAGGTGATAAAGGGGGCAAGGGTTGGCCAAAATACATTTGAATCCAATTATAAATCCTTGGAAATCAATTCGATCCATGAACCCGGTGGAATCATCCAAATGAGGAGGTTTCAGGCAACGTGTCACTAACGCATGCCTGGTACAAGATATCTTATATTTCCTGCAAGAATTAAATCCCCCCTGACAGATTAGGAAAGAGTAAGGCCAGGGCTTTAAAACTCAAAGCAATCAAGTACTGTCTTATTGGCACATCCCTCTATTGGAGAGATCCTCAGGATGTTATTGTGTCACAGACCCACAGTGAGGCCGGAAAGTTATGAAGTTTCAGCGAGTGGTCTACGTAGAGCCCATTATTTTAAAACCAACGCTCATAAAATTCTCCATTTTGAGTATTCTTGGCCCACCCTATTCCACGCGATAATACCTTGAGGAAATCGAGCTTCGCATAAATGTGGAAATTTTTGAGGAAAGCGGCGGCTCAAATCCACAGCAGCTAAAGCGCAGCAGTGGTCTCGACTCCCTTCCGAAGCCAATAGAATTACGGATTTCCGTTGGGAAATTCATCCTCCTCAGTAGATTGACACCAATGGATTTTGGCCTTGTGACTACTTCACCAAATGGATAGAAAGGCTGTTCCTACCGAGGCTGCGTCTCACAAAGTAATCATCGACTTCCTCGAGGACATCATAGCCAGATTTGACTACCCTAGTAGAATTGTCACCGATAATTCCACCTCTTTCAGGTCAAAGCCTCTTGTTAAGTTCTGTGAAATGTTTGAGATTTCACTAATTCACAATACTCCCTATTATCCTCAAGGAAACAGACTAGAAGAGTCCTCTAATAAAAGTTTAATCAACATAAGAAGCTGTTGTGGAGGATAATAAAAGGGCCTAGGACTCAAAACTCAAATTTGCACTTTGGACCGACCGAGTGATAGCGAAGAAATCCCTCGTCTCTCACCATACCCGGTGGTCTCTGGTATTGGTGATTTTCCCCACTCGGATTGCCTTACCTGTGGTAGATCTTCCCATGACTATGAAGGGGAACCCAAACTTGTACTCAGGAGAATTCATCAAATCGTGGAGTCTGGCCAGTCGAGAAGCGGAGTCTGGACAGAGCTTACAGCCGTCAGCTGAAGATCAAGCAAGCCTTTGACAAGAAAAACAAAAGAAAGAATTGAAGCGGGTATTTGGTGCTAAAGTGGATGCACCCAGGCAAGAAAAGGGCAGGCATAGTAAGTTTGATGCCCTCTGTTTTGGGACTTTCAAGATCCTTGAAGCGTTTTCAATAATACTACAGGTTAGATCACGGAAGGCAGTAAGAGACCCTTTCAATGGCCCAGTCGATGGGCATTTCCTAAAAATGTTTATGTGAGCCATGATCATTCCGTTTTGTAAATTTGTAAATATTGTTTTGTGTCGTTTTTTTTCCTTTTGACTAATAAATGACTCGACCCAGCAATGAAGGCACTAAGTGCGCGAAAAGTTCTTAGAACATCGGGGGCGACTCTATCCCCATGGGCAAATGTTAGCGATATTTCTTCCTAACGGGGGTAGGAAATCAAAGGGTGGGTTCGCCCACTTATCCAAGGTCTCTCTCAGACAACATCTCTTGAAGTAATTAGCGATGAACAAGAGCAGGCGTCTGGATCAGCGGCACGCCGAATCAGCAGCCTTACTGATGAATTCCGGAGACCCCTTGCCTTCCGACCTTTAAGGCAGGGGGTCGAATGGCGCATCTCTCAACTGACGGATAGTAGCGCTGGATCAGCGGTGGAGAAGGTCCTCCGGACCCCAGCCTTTCTCCCTTTAAAATTTGGGGAAGTCGAGTATTGATCACGACTTCCGGCGGCCATGATCATGGCGGATCAGCGGCGCTTTCGTCGCGATACGGTCTTTCAGGGTGACGTGTTTAGCCATAGTGGACCCTCATCCCGTCACTTCACTCACCCTCTGCCCACTATCCCTTGTTGCCATGTGTCACTTATTCATCCTTCCTCCCGGGCTCGTCTGGCCTCCCCTTCCGTCCATCTCCCATTAGATTTACTGCCCGCATCCCGTCTGTCGCGTCGGCCCTCTACGCCTAGAATTGGATTCAACTTCGGGCAGCCTATCTGCGGCACATGCGGTCACCTCTTTGATATCACCTTCGCTCCTCTCCGCTTCTTCCACGTGCCCCTCATTGTCCTCGCTCCCACCATGTCCCATGACCGTCCTTCAAGCTTGTCAGTTGTTCCAGATGGCGACATGAGAAGTCTTCCCCATCCCAAAATCTTGAGTTGGCCTAGCAGCCTCCAATCCCGAAGCGATTATTGTAGCCCATCCCAAAATGCTGAGTTGGCCTAACCTTCTCCAATCCCAAGAAGCAGTTATTGTAGCGGTTGGCGGTGGTTAGACATCGTCTCCGCCATAATGGGAACGTCCTGTAACGAAGTAAAAGCACGTCGACTTCGCCGAATAAGATGTCAGGGTTCTGATCGCGTATGTCATAGGTTGCACGACCATTCAGAGATCAGAGCTCCGTGTTGTCAGAAGCCATGCAGACGCAAAGCCTTCAATGCACTTTCTTGGTTCCGCCGCTGTTGTTAGTTTGAGTATATGTAGGCGTTTTCGCCATTTTTTGTATCTATCGATGGTAGAGATAAGCTCCCGACTGTATTGTTTTCAGACATTCTCTGGTTCCTTGTTATGCCTCTGTGTTTGAGACTTCTTGGTTTATAACAAACAGTACTCCCTCTTTTCCATCTCTGTTTCGTCTATAGCTTGAGGATTCATAGTAGTGCTACGTTGCAGCAAAGGATTTGTTGTGGCGGTGTCGTTCCCTCTGGTTTTTATGTGTTTGAATGTAAAAGGTTTTTTGCGTTTGAACTCATTTCTTCTTTAATCTGTTGCATACCGGATGTCTGTAATAGATCATAGCGCTCTTCTCGCGTGACTCTTTTACCTGCTCGCCCTTTATTGCAACTCACTGTTTGGAGTTTACGCAAGACCTCACTCGTTCATGCATGCTTGGTCTGGTTTCTGAGTTGATACGATACGGTTCTGAGCTTCCTTCCGTTCGATCACCCTTTAAAACAAACCGTGACATTAAATCTGATGGGCTTCGGGCTCTGCTCCTGCTAGCAATCCAGGAGTGACTTCCGAACGCCAACACATACATAGGGAGAAATAGCGCTCCTTTTCCACTTTAGGGGGGAGATGTAGATCTCTATTGTCCAATTTAAGGGAGTGTTGATTTCGTTGAGGGAATCTTGGAGGAAATACCACTTTCCTCTAAAGACAACTATGGATGGGTTGGGTTAGTTTGGCTCAAATCTAACTCCATGGTTTCATCTAAGGAATATATCACAACTAATGGAGCCATATCATCAATCAATTCCAAATATACTCAAGGTGGTTGATCTTCTCAAAGGCTATAAATGGAGTAATTTCCATGTTGAAAAGGAGGCGAAAATCAGAAAAGCATTGTTATTTTGATTGTCAATCTTTTGAGCATGGTTGGACAATGAGGACTTGGAGAGGTTGTTGCAACATCATATGAAGATTGTAAATTTCCTTTTGAATTTATCATTAATATATTTGGCCTATTTACTTCAAGTATGTGGTTACATGTTCTTTTCTATGGTTGTTTTAATCTGCATAGGTAAATTGATTTCGTCTAATCCATTATAGTTGGAGATAGTCATTTTTTTCTTGTTGTCTGTTGTAGGTACCGATTGAAGCTCATGTATTGGAGCATCCTGGAAAAATTTCATAAGTGAGGTACATCATACTTCCCCTCCTTCTCCATTTTTTCAATGGAAAAAATGAATCTATAGGAATGGTAGTTTCCAAATGTATTTTTTTTCTTGGTAGAGGGGTCTGTAAACCAAAGGAAAGTTCACATGTCTGCAGGGGAATATTTTTGTAATAGAAATTGGTGACTCCATTGGGGATTAAACTTTCAGTTATTATTCCCTTGGTTCATCCTATACTTTTTCGTATCCTTAGATTCAACTTGTTGATTTGGTGTAAAGTTTTCATATTCCTTCTCTTTGCTAGTTGTCTTATAGAGTCTCTTACTGAAATTTCCTGAATTATTGAGATTTTTGGGTTTTTTTCAAACTTTCCTCAGAAGTAGCACTCCCCTGTAGTTCCAAACAAGGTTTTTCTTCTTGATCAACTCTTCCCCATAGTATTGTAGGGATATTTGTAGTGCTCTGGTGTCTTGGTTACCAGAGAACTGATTTCCTTTTTCTAGGGAAAATTTCAAGTTTCTTGCTTGTTGGGTCTAGTCTTTGGATCTTCTTCTCTAACTTAGAGCTTCTTCTGTCTGCTCTTGGCTCTTGTTTGATTATAAAATTGATGTCCTTCATTCTTTTTATTATTTATTGATTTTTTGTTTTCTTTCTTGATTGCAAAATCAAACCTCTCTCTCTCATATTTGGTTTCCCTTTTGCCACTCTTCTTGATTATATGATTGATTAGAATAAAATACAGGGAATATTGTTGATCGCAGATCCATTGATTTATTTGTCTTTGATATCTAAATCAATAATTGAACACTATAAAGTATGAATTTTTTATTTCTTAGTGTTTTTTAATCTTTGATTGAGATATTTGATTTATGATTTTCATTCGATCTCTTGTTTATTTTTTAGAGTATCTTTGCTTGTATACTATTTTGATTCATACTCTTTTCAAACTATTTCATTATTATTGAAATAACGAATCATTAGACGAGCATCATTATTTGCATCCAAAATAAAACAAAGAAGGATTTATATGTATTGGTTTTGGATATTGAAAAGTTTTTCTTTGTGATAATTTGGAAACTGTGTAAATTCTTGTTTTGGGGAAAAATAACATAAAGTTATTTTGCATTTATTTTGAGTGTTGTTAGTGACGAAAGAAAAAAAGAATCTCTTCTCCCTCCTGTAAGTAGAAGTTTATTGAAATGAAAATTTTCATATCATTCTCTTTACCTTGTTGTGGATTCGAGTCTCAAACATCATTAGTTTCACTATCATTCCCCCTTGCGTAACAAAAAACCATGAAAATAAGTGTTAATTAAAAGTGAACTAGAAAATTTTCTTTATAGATCTTTACACCAAGAATAGACTAGGACTAGAGCTTTGGATTAGTCTGTTAGAATAAATCTCCAAATAATTCAAGAAAAACTCAGAATCTTGTGATAGGGAGATAAAATCCAGCCTTCATATAAGCATAGCTCGAATCCTTCTCTCACACAGGGGTTAAGAACGAGGTTGCACAAAGGAGAGAAATGAAGATTATCCCTCCGAGACTTAACCAATCATAGAGGAATGATCATGTATTGGGGGTTCTTCTTGAGAATCAACTGTTTTAATTTGGTCTCAAAGATTCATTAATCCAGAATCCGTTCAAGGTCCTCATGAGTTTACTAGTCCATTTGTCTTGAGTTCTCTTGAATATTTTTAGACTTGATATCCTGCCCATACGTTCAGAACCAAATGTTGATTGTACCCTCCTAGAGGATGACTACGATTTTTTATCCTTAGTGGCCATAATATTTAGGGTATTTACATGAGGTGACGATGAAAGGAAGTCTTTATTGTACTTGGATCAGATGTTGGTCAAACTCACTCGGGCTCCTTGGAGAGTAACCCGCATGTAAAAATGTGAGGTTACTTACACCAAGGAATAATTATTTTTAGCATGCCTCCAACGTAATTCATCCACCCTCTCAATCCTATCCCCTTCTCACTCTGTTCACATGATGTTGGATTTCATCACCAACTAGCACGTTCATTAAGAGAAGTTATTGTTTTTCTTGTTGGTTTTCTATATTTTTTATTGAATGTTGTTTGTTCAGCCTAAATGTCCATTAGTACCATGGATGATAAAGGTCTTCGATGATCATGTAGGATGCAAGGGTGTCCTTTGGAAGGCTACAAACCCATACCTCCTAACTCACCTAAAGACACTTACCGTGAAGATGTTGAAAACTATTCAGACGTTGGGAGTGTCACTACTTCTTTGATAAACAATCTCAAGGGAGTTGTAGTAGTATTTTAGGAAGGTCATATCCCTCCTGCAAACCCGACTTTGAAAAACCCTCACGATCCACTCCTTCTCCTAGTCGACCCCTCAGGAAAAATCATATTTGAAGACTATCCTAGGCTATCATCAAGGCCATACAAATAACGTGACATGGAAACCAAACAACCAAATCTAACTGAATAATTTACTACCCATGTATTCTCTACTGAAATGGTGGATCCACATCAAAATCATGTTTGTCTTATATGGAGGAATCCATCGAGTCGTGATATTTATGAAAAATTTAAATTTATCTTACCACTCTTTAACCCTCCACATACATATGTCACCACCAGTGTGGATGCAAGACTATCGAGTCAATACAATGACCATCCTACTAGACAAACAATCAATACTCCTACCACTTCAGAACAAGTATCGATTGAAACAATATTTGTGTTACCTAGTAATTTTAAAAGTACTGTGACGGTTACACCTACCATCCCTCTTGAAGAAACGACTTCATACACACCACAAAAATTTTTTGGGACACCTTCACATCATAGAATGTAGAACCCTATCATACAACAAAAATCGACTTCTCGACAAGCCCCTACTGGGGGGGAATCCTCCATTAGCGAAAAAATTCCTCCCAGGGGCCAACCCTGGGTCAGTGGACAAATCCCAACTGGGGGAAAACCCTCTTTCAATGGACAAATATTGACTACAAGGCAACCCACATTCACTGGGAAAGTCCAATTTTTTACCCAACCTATGGTTGGGGGACAATTTAAAAATTCTTTTGTTGGAAACCCACAACAGTCCTGGGGACCACCCAGGGAGGACCTTTTAATCCACCATATGAGGGAGGATCTTCAAATCCCAACTCGTAGGGAGGATCTCTAAATCCCAATCCTTTTGGACTATATTTTGGACAACCCTTCCCCATTGTCCCAAATCCCACCTGGAGTCATCAAGGACAATCATCCTTTCCTCTACAAGGTCAAAAAAATTACCCTCCTCATAATCAATTAGGGTACCCTCCTCATAATCAACCTGGGTACCCTCCTCAAGGTGAACCTAGTTACCCTCCTCAGGGGAAACCTAGTTACCCATCTCAAGGTCAAAGTGGTTATCCTCCCATCGGCTACATTGGTTATCCTCCCCAGGGTCAAATGGGTTTTCCTTCACCTTTTACACAAATTCCTCAATAAATAAATCCCACTTTTACTGGTCAAAATCTAAAATAGCAACATATGGGAGGATCTTTTGGATACAAGTATCCACCGCAACTAGTTTACAGTCCTACTAGTGTTCCTATGCCTCATTGGTATCATCCTCAATATAACTAACAATTACCTTTCTTAGCTACTTTAGATGTATCGGATATATCGAGATTAACAAACGATCCCATATTACACTCCCATTTTTTTCTAGTAATTCCATCTAAATTACCATCTGATATTCCAAAATTTTATGGGAAACATGGAGAAGACCCAAATAACCACGTTATGACATTTCATCTATGGTGTTCATCAAACTCACTAATTGATGAATCTATTTTTTTATTTCTTTTCCAGTGTACTCTTACGGGTTCAGCGAAAAAATGGTACATTCAATTACAATGTGAAACTTTTCAAGATTTTAATTCACTTACCATGGATTTCCTCACACATTTCCAATTTCCCATCAGATATGAAACCGACACAGAAATATTGACCTCCCTTCGTCAGACTAACTCTGTACATATTTCTTATCATATTCATGAATGGAGATGATGTCGGCGGTTGATCAAAGACACCATGACCGACCAGTTGTTGGATGAATGGATCACAAAATCGATATTACCTCCTATTGGTCGCTATGTAACAATGGGTGGTGTATTCACAGAAGAGAAAGGCATCGTTCGTGCCCAGTATTTGGATATATTTTATTCCCAATCTAGTATTGTTGGCACATTGGCAAACCTAGGGTTCAATGCTACAACAGCCCAACCAAAAAAACCCTAACTACCAGCCCTTTCAACAACACCTCCGAAGCAGATGAAGTCTCACTCGAGGTAGAGGCAGGGGTGGTTGTAGGACTCAGATGTCTGCAACCTTAGTTGGGACACAGATTTGTGATTCTAACACTTAAAAGAGCACTCAAAAGTTAACATTCATTAATATCCAGTTTTAGTTACAGCGCAGTTAAACCCTAATTACAGAGTATCATAGTATTCATTCATATCTAAGGTATTTAAGCACTAATCCTATATAAATAAGTCAGATATAACATCCATTCATATTATTAAGCACTAAGAATCAATAGATCATTTATCTATATTAAATCACTATGCAAGTAAACACATAAACACATCAACACATCATACAAAGCATAGAAACACAACATGTACGTGGTTCACCCCCACCCTGGGGCTATGTCCACCAACTCTTCTTCTCTTCTATCATCTTCTATCAATTAGCTACATGTACAGAGCCTCAAAACCCTACTCGACAGAGGATAGGAGATCTTCGCACCTCTCTAAATCTTCCTTCCCCAGGCTAGATTACAGTGCTAAGCCTCTTCTCAATCTCTTACACTCCCTTACATTGAGCTCTGCAAGCCTCATATAGTATGCACAAAAGAAATATCTACTCATCACTTAGCACTTCCGATCACTCATATCAAACTTGTGGTTCTTTACTTAATTCTGCTAGATACTTATTTAAACATTACAAAATAGGACTAAGCATGGGTAAACCCATGGTCTGACATTCCCATACCCGTTACATAATCCCAAAACCCAAAAATCCCTAAAAAGGGGCCGGGATCCCACGATCTCTTCTTTGTCTTGCGCTCCACCTTCAACAGCCTGTCGAAATCCCAAAAGTAGGTCAAAAATGACCAAAGATCCTCAAAACTTGGTTAAGGGCCAATAGGCCCCCAACACTCACCTGTGACTTGTCCTGAGTCACTTTGATCTGGGTATCTCTGTTTCAAAAGCCTCAATCTTGGCTCGAGCTACTTCGAATTGTTGTTGTTCCACAACCTCCTGTTCAATGAACTCTTGTATGACTTCTTCGTTGACAGGTCCCTCTAGGCATTGTTCAGTTGTAGTGATGACTTGCTCCAGTACCGCTCCTCAGCCTTCGATCTTTGTGAATAGTTGGTAAGACTCATCCTATACAAGTTGGATCCTCTGATTTACTTCCATAACTCTACTCTGAATAGTGTGTACCTATTGCTGGGAAGTCCGCTTCTCTTGGGATCGCTTCATTCTTTCCATAGCTGACAGGGGCTTCAACTATGTCTGTATTGTCTTTGCTTGCTTATTCACTTCCTATAGATATGACTCTAGTGCCTTCAATTATAGATTATCAGTGAGTGGATCATACATCTGGGCACTATGATCACTCAGTTGCTTGCATTCCATGGAAAGGACATTGATTCTTTCAACTACGCTTCGAGCAGTTGCTTCTCTTTGATCCCTTACATCCTGTGGGGTGTCGGGTATAGTGCAGAGCTCTAAGTCTTCTACTCTTTGCTATATCTACTGGATAGCTTCTATGAGCTTCTCTACTTGATGGTTGACTCTGTCTTCTTCTTGTGGCTCTAAGCCTTTCACAGAGTGGAGTGCTATGTCATCATCCACGAATGGGGGATTATCTTTGAATTCTTCCCCTTCGTCGTGGTCAAGTATTTGTATGGGGAAAGCATGCTGTAGCTCTTGCGATCTCTGAGGTTGAAGTCACTGAACTTCAACACTTTGATCTTGTCCTGATGTGCTCGAATTGTGCATATCCCCTTCAGGAGGTACGTAGTGATCATGGTGTACTCAAAATCTCTTGGCACAATATCTCAACTCACCGCATCGGCTAGAGGCGGGAAGTAGTTGTGAAATATGGTCGGAATCATATTTGCATTTTCTAGGTCATCTTTGTGCTTGGTTATCTTTTCCAATGATGGTTGGGATGGTCCAGCTCTGTGAGTAGTCCACAGAGAGGCTTGCACTCCTCTCATCGATGACACTTGAATACTTTCATACATTAGTCTTTCAGACATTACTCGTTCACTCATGAGGTCAATGCGAACTTCTTCGACAATTTTCTCTATGACACTAAGCTCGTATGACATGCACGCTCATAGTTGAATATCTTGGGTTTGAAGAGTAACTAGTCAATGCAATGTGATGAATGGTGATAGCACGATGATCACTGTGCGGAATAAACTAATTTGCAAGCTCAGATTCATGGTTATAAAAAGTGTTCTCAGTGCGTGGCTCAATGAAATATATAGATAACGAGGAAAGGGATCTCTCCAATGGGCGAGAAGCCTCCATTAACTCATTTATGTCCGTTACGGCGCAGTCCCAACGGTCTGATGGTGAGTTGTCTGACCATAAATTCCTTTCTTCCCATTTGGGGCGTCGGTCTAACTATTTCCAACGACTATATTGTTTCTCCATGGTGAAGTGCCATGTGACGCTGTTTTGATATCCCGACGAAGTTCCAATTTTGCAAATTTCCTTCTCTAAAGTTCCCTCTGGAACTTTTTGTAACTTTTAGATTTTAGCTTTCTTCTTACTTAGTTTTCTAGCCTTCTTTCTAGTGAGCTTCATCTCGGTATTCCTTTTTCAATTCTGGTTCTTATCTCCTCTTGGAATAGTAACTTTGCGTTGTTGAGATTCTTTCCTAAGATTCAAGGGTAATACTTCTTCTCTATCTGGGGTAGGTATTTCAATCTTCTGCGAATATTCTAGTGTTTTTCCTACTTCGACATACAAGACTATGTTTTTAAATAGCTTCAATTTGTTCTCATGTTCTTCAATCAAGTGTGTGATCCTCCTAGTCATGAAATCTTTTAACTCTTTCTTCTTCTTCTCTAAAATTTCTTCTTCTTTCCTTCTGGCCTGATCTCTTTCAATCCAAGGTTTTACTAGTAACATAGAAAATGGAGCATTGTTCAATAAATTAACAACTTCAAATTCTTCCTCTATCGAAGTTTTATTGACATTCATAGATATCTGGGTGAGCTTTCCACATAGGTTTATCAATTTTCCTCTGAATAATCCTATTCCTCCCAATGAAGGAATCATAGTAGGCTCCCTTAAAAGTTCCCAAGTTCTTTTTGTCATGATATTCACTTTTGTTTCCTCATACAGAACATAGTCAATGTCTAAGTATCCTATTCTTTCTTCTATGCACTCTTTTTCTTTGAAGATCTCAGATAAATTAATATGTTGGTGATCATTCAAGGCTTCTTTCATTTTCATCAATAGAGTCTCTGATTCTTTGTGAGGTTCTGCCATGGTCTTAGTTTCCTGACCTTCCTCATGTTGTTCTTGTCTCATATTCATTTTTTCAAGATTAGCAATCATTCTAAGGAAATATAGAACTTCATGATCCATAGCTTTACAACAAAGATAACTAGGTCTTTTTCAAGGGCATTCCTTAGAAAGATGTCATGTTTTTATGCAACTGTAACAAAGGGTTAATCCTTTATTTCTCTTAAACGATCCCCATCCTCTCCTGCACTTCGCGCTAGGATCATGGTAGCTAACCTACAACAAATTCTTTCTAGGGTCCTGCATCCATTTGTTAGTCCAAACATTCTCTCTATGCATAGGTATAACATATCTTTCTCTATTCTTATCAGATCTAATCATATCAAATATTCTTTCATCTATTAATGCCCTAGTTTTCAATCTAGGAAAAATCTTATCAAACATACCAAGATTCATACTGTAGAAAAAAAAAAATTCCACTTATCTTACTTCTACAGAGCACAAAGATTATATATATTACCTCTTTAGTCTCACTTTTACCTTTATCAGGGCACAAATATTGCAGATCTTACCTCTTTTCTTCATATCTGACCTCTTTTCTTTAGGTCTGACCCTTCCTCTTGGCATAGATCTTCATAGGTCAAATATAATATTGTGCACTAGAGCAACAGATCTACACACAAAGATTTCACAATTTGAGGTCGGATCTTCGCACAAATATTCTTCTTCCTCAGTCCCCAACAATAATAGTTTCAGGTCGGATCTTTGCACAAATATTATTATTCCTTAGTTCCGAGCAATCATAGTTTCAGGTCGGATCTTTTCACAAAGATTATTCTTCCTCAGTTCTGAGCAATCACAGTTTCAGGTCCCAGCAACAAGACCATTTGTTGGCACAGGGGTAGACCCAAGGTTCATGGTTGCAGGAATTAGATGTCTACAACCTTAGTTGGGACACAGATCTATGATTCTAACACTTAACAAAGCACTCAACAATTAACATTCATCAATATCCAGTTTTAGCTACAACACAGTTAAACCCTAATTATAGAGTATCATAGTATTCATTGAGATCTAAGGTATTTAAGCACTAAGCCTATGTACATAAGTTAGATCTAACATCCATCCATATTATTAAGCACTAAGCATCAACAAATCATTCATCTATATTAAATAAATAAGCAAGTAAACACATGAAAACATTAATACATCACACAAAGCATAGAAACACAACATGTACGTGGTTCACCCCCACCCTGGGGCTACGTCCGCCAACTCTTCTTCTCTTATATTTTCTTCTGTCAATCGGCTACATGCATAAAGCCTCAAAACCCTACTCTGCAGAGGATGGGAGATCTGCACACCTCGCTAGATCCTCCTTCCTTGGGCTAGGTTACAACACTAAGCCTCTTCTCAATGTCTTACACTTGCTTGCATTGAGCTCTGCAAGCCTCATATAGTATGCACAAAAGAAATCTCTACTCAACACCTAGCACTTCCGATCACAAAGATCGAACTTCTATTTCTTTACTTACTTTGACTAGCTACTTATTTATACATTACAAAATAGGCCTAAGCATGGGTAAAACCATGGGCCAACATTCCCATACCCATTACATAAGCCCAAAAACCAAAAATCCCTAAAAAGGGGTCGAGATCCCATGATCTCTGCTTTGTCTTGTGCTCTGCCTTCGACAACCTGTCAAAGTCCCCAAAATAGGTCAAACATGACCAAGGATTGTCAAAACTTGGTCAAGGACCAACATGTACTTTGTATGAATTGATCCAAAATTCTCCCCCCACATCAACTGATCCATCAAAACCATCCTCCACTTCTCATTCACATGGTATTATCGATTCCCTCAAAACCCACCTGGTTTCACAATCGACTGGCACAACCAATGATTCAACAACTTCCTCGACTACAGTGAATACTCCACTCTCACCAGTTTCCACTCCTACTAAAGTATCTGAAGTGAATACAATTCAATATGCTTCACCAGTTCAATCAAGGGGGAAACAAAAGTAAGAATAAAACCAACAAAATGATAATCAAGATGAAAAAAAAAAAAACACAAGCACAACCAACTGTTGTTGAAAAGAAACCACAACGAAAACCAAAATTTCCTTGTCTCATATGTGTTGAAGATTATTACACATGAGACTTTCCCCACCGGGAACAAGTAGCTAAATTGTTTAAAGGATATTCCCAACCCATTGTTTTGATGCAGATGGATCCTTTTCCACAACAACAATCATTGGTTGCACAAAATCATGCACCTTCTCAAGGAAGCAACTCAATTCATCCTCCTAATGAGGATGCTTCATCGAGTGCACACATTTATATGTTTAATGGTGTAGATTTGACCACTTGAATAATGAAATATGACACACCCCCAGGAAAACCTAGTAAGTAAAGTGTAACTTATGGAACTATGACTGATCAACCTTCCACTTTAGTTACCCCACCGTCTAGACCTCTCCATATTGAGAAACTGAATTTTGACTCTATCTTACGTCCACCCAAGAGTACAAACATAAATTTGACCTTTAATCCTAATTCTCATGCGACCTAAAAATACAACATTGTTGAATATTTGAACCAAGCACCTTCTGCGATGTTGGCTCTTGAAGTTCTACAACACTTCCCTATCCAATGTACAACTCTCTTGGAATCCATTAGAGCTATAGATTTTGATTCATCAAATAATATCACATTTATTCTGGAGAATTTTAAATCGCAACTCTCTCACCAACTTGCATGCCAAATCGATGTTGTTTTCCATAATTAACATATTCATCGCACGATATTGGATGAGGGAGAATCAACATGTGTCATGTCCTTATCTTGCTGGAAAGGCCTTAAATCACCTAGTCTTAATCAATCTCCAACCTTGTTATAATCATTTGATGGAAGAGGTTTCCGACCTCATAGATTATTACAATCATTAATCGTTCAAATTGGGGGAAATTTTTTTTCCCACGATGTAGAAGTAGTCTATGCTCCTTTTTATTATAACTTATTGCTATGAATAAGCTGGTTTTATGCTATGATTGTTGTCACTTCATCAATTTTTTCAATGTGTCAAATTTCCTCATCAAAGAAAAATAGTGACCATCGATCAATTAGACTATCGCACCCCTAATGCTCACACTCAAACAACCAGTATTCCATATTTGGGGGATTCAAATATTACTTATGAAAGTGTAGGGGTAGGTTTAATGAAAGATTCTTCACTCATGAGAAATTTCCCTACACCTCTTCCTCCAATTACGCAACATATCACAATGGTTAATATGATTTCAACTATAGTACATCAGTCCCTTGGATCATATGATATGTGGATCATACCTAGTCCCTTAAAATTTGATACACTAGGTGACACTATTCCACTTAGTCCTACAGAGGCCAAGTACGATGCCATTCAATATAGCTCTCCTTCACCCGATGACCAACATCTTCTATTGTCTAATTCCTATTCGCTACCCTCTTGGTTAGATTCCCTATCCTCCACTTTCAATTACATCTTACATATTTTTCCATCTGATGAATCAATTATGGAAATGCTTAGTATCAAGGAGGCACTATAACACCCTATTTCCCCCAGTCTATAAAAATAACTATACTAGCCAAGAACTATGGCAAACTCAAAGATGTGAATGTGTGATTTGAATGGACCTTAGTAAAAAGGTACATGAATGTAAATAATGTTATGAATATATATATATATACATATATAACTGCTGAGAGGGGGATGTGCTGAAAAAGAGACCACGATGGCTAAAGAAAGGTGGTGGAAGGCACCTGGAATGGTGGCGTTAAATTCCACTGAAACCAATACCATATTTGGACTTCACTGGCCTGGAGAACCAAGAGCAGCTTGCTGGCCCCAAATTAAATGACTTGCCAGGTTGGTAGGTAAATGGCTGCTCATGAGTAATGAGGGATGGGGGTGAACCGACCATCAGTAGAGTCCTCAAACCTAACCACCGCGAGGAAGATCGTGCCACACACAACCTCGCCGAAAAGAGAAAAGGTATGAAGAGTGTGCGATCAAGGGGATAGACGCAAGGGAAAGAGGAGGAGAGATTGAAAGAACTCTAGAAAAACTACAGAGTGAGTGATAGTAGAGAAGACAGAGAGTAACCTCCGTTCTCGGTCATTGGTGAACAGAGAATCAATCTTGCAGCATCGTGGTCTCAGCTCGGGGGTGGCTAGTGGTAAATCCATTCGGAATCGTTGAGCCTACGGTTAGGTGGAAATGAGCACCCCTCTCAGTAGTTGCAAACACACATGGTGTTATTTCTAATAAGTGTTTTATATCTTGCATCTTGAAAGGTATATTCTGACATTTATTCTCATAGTTTACGCAATTATGAATGGTTTCAGTATAAGACTATATGTGTGGTGTTTTGACTAGAAATGGTGGTTGCATGCTTATAATGGAAAGACTACGTATGTCTTATGTTTATAAATAGCTATATATATGTATACCGATCTAATTCAAACTTCAAGTCTATTCTCGGGAAATCTATACCCTTATCCATCTTAGGTAATACCCTGGATATATCTCCAAATAGAGACACCCTTCTTGGAAATCTTACCAAGAGCCTGAAAAAGGATTTGATGCCGCAAGTCTTAGTAATCCTGCACGAGGAGGAATGGTCCTCTTAAAATCCCGATATTTTGAAATTTTGGCACCCTGGGTATCCAAGCGCGAGTCCTCTCATGCTCGCAAGTCCCGAAACCCCAAAATTGTGAAATCCTAAAATGACAGCGTGTGGATAAGTATCGATTGATGGACGAGATCCTTTCGAAAGATCTGAGGCCAGTCATGACCGTTAGATTGGAGGAAGAAACGAGGGCATTAATGCCTCAACCCCTTTCCTTTTATTTTCGTAAGTAGCGAAGAAATCGATACCATAGATCCCCAAGGTTCGTGGGAGTATCTGGACCATCCATTTATAGGGACACATGTCTGTCGATAAGAATTTTGATGTTTTGGTACCCAGGAAGACAAAGGGGAAGAACCCTGATCATAGCGAGTCGCAAAACCCCGATAACCGAAACCCCAAAATAGTTTAAGGAGTGGATGGGATAAGATGGTTCGGCATTTTGGTACCCGGGATACCCAAGTGCGAGTCCCTTTATACTCGCAAGTCCCGAATCTCTGATTCGCGAAATCCCAAAATGATAATAGGACGGAGTAGCTATGAGTTTTCGTTGTTCCGGCTCCCGAGAAAACCTAAGAGTGAGACTTCTTGCCATTACACATCGCGAAATCCCGAAGTATGAGTTCCAAAAAAGGTCTAATGTGGGTAAGCCTTGGTGTTTCGATGTTTTGGCAACCGGGAAACCCAAGGGATAGTATTATTGTACACGTCAATTCTAAAATATCAATGGTTGAAATCTCGAAAGAACAATACGTGGCTAGGTTATGCGACTTCGCAATTTCAGAAATTGGAATGCTCAAGGGCGTATTCCCTTGTACTCGCATCTCCCGAAATCCCAACTTGCGAAGTCCTGAAATGGATTAACACGGACGGTATTTGGTGTGTCGGTGTTTCGACACCCGGGATACCTGACGGTAAGTTTTTTATGCTCACCAACCCCGAAAACCCAATCTGCGAATTCCCGAAATGGACTGAGTGACACATATATACAACTATACGTATGTTAAGGTTTCGGAGTTTCATCTCCTGGAAAACCTAAGTGCGACACCTCCTATCGTCGCATATCCCGAATTACCGATGGCGAAAATCCCGAAACATGGAAGTATGTTTAGAGTTAGTAATTCGGAGTTCGACTCTCGGAAGACCCCGATGTGAGACCTCCTGTCATCGCATCCCCCAAACTCCCGACTCGCGAAATATTGAAGAAATAGAACATAGAGAAGCGTGATAATTCAATGTCTCGACACCTGGGACATCTAGAGGTGAGTGTCTTGTCCTTGCATATCGTGAAATATTGACTTGAAAAACCCCGAAAATGAGTATAGAGTGACTAGATTTTAACATTTCGGTGTTTCGGCACCCGAGACATCTAGAGGAAAGTGTCTTGTCCTCTCATATCATGAAATATCGATAGGCGAAGTCCCGAAATGGATTCGTACACATGGTTTTGGTGTTTCGGCTTTTTGCTGCCCGGGACTCCCAAAGGTCAGTTTTCCTCGTATTCGTTAGCCGCGAAATTCTGATGGATGAAACCCTGAAATGAACAAGGGAATACCTGTATCGTGATTTCCCATATCGCGAAAGTCGATGAGTACCCTCTGATAAGGCCTGTGGCCATAATCACCGATCAGATGAGTGTGGATAAGGGATAACAGGATCTGTATCAGGTCCCGTAGGGACTCGGGGAAATTCTATTCCTCGGAGAAAAGAAGAAAAGGCTGAAAATTTTTAAATTCCGTAGTGGGTGTGTTACAAATTGGTATTAGAGCATGGTTACAACACTTGGCCTGCTTGGGCTCATGAACGAGTTGCGCAGAAGCTCCATTCGAAACACTCCTAAAAGGAGTAACCCTCTGTCTTAACCTTCCTAATCAAAGGACGAAGACAAGAATGAAAACTCCTATTGTGTGTGTGTGTACATGTGAAAAATATGAATTATTTACTGGCTATAAATAAATATAAATATTTACTAACAACCAATGTTTTTCCTTTTGCATTCAAGCGGAAAATCAACCGCGAGAAATTATCAATGTATAGAATGGTGACTCAACAAGAGGTGGGGGAAGGTTCCCACAATAGAGACAAAGAGTCTGATGAAAGGAGGGCAGTAGGGACCCCTCCAGATMTAGCTAAAACTGTGAGGAGCCTCATGGTAAAATTACAAAGCTGCAAGGCTGAMAATGAAAGGATTATGAAAGAACAAGAAAAGAAAAGATAAATTAACGTAATTTTACTGCTGAGTTTATCYGATCTACAAAGACAAATGCAACATGAACCTGAAACTCAGAAACGTGGTCATGTCAATGGCCACACTGAAATAAGCACCTTGAGAAAGGTCCACCCCAAAGATAAGGGAGAAGCATTGGACAATTCTTCTGGAAAGGAAGTTGGCGACCTAGAGGGATCTTCTAGCAACAAAACTAGTTCCCATTCCCGAAGAAAATGAAAGAAGAAGAAACTTTACAAGAGTCATAATGTCGAAGAGTTCAAGAAGGCCAAACCACCCTCCTTCGACGGTGAAATAAAGAAGGGAGAGGAAGCAGAGGCCTAGCTGCTTGGACTAAAGAAACATTTCAGAGTCCATGACTTTTCAGAAAATTTCAAGGCCCACGTGGCCACCTTCAACTTGAATGGAAAGGCTTCCATTTGGTGGGAAGACCTTAAGAATGTAAAAGGGATTCACAAAGAAGACCTGTCTTGGGAACGGTTTGAGAAATACTTCAGGAAGAAGTATCTTTCAGAAAAATATTTCGACGAAAAGACTAAAGAATTCTATGAACTTAAGCTGGGGCAACTCACGAGGAATATGTTAGAAGATTTCTCAAGTTGCTGAGGTATGTACCCTACATAAAAGCAGAAAAGGAAAAGGTGCAACGATTCATTAGTGGACTACCTAAGGACTATCAGAACAGGATTGAATTTGATGAACCAAAGACCCTAGAAGATACTATCTGAAAGAGAAGATACTATCTGAAAGGAAAGATATTGTTATGAACAGCTTAGGCATCGAGCATAACCTCGTGAAGGCTAGAAACTGAAGAGTAGTTCGAGATTCTAGAGAAAGGGGATTAAATCCCCAAGATTTAAGAACTATAAGAAGAATCCAAGAATGAGCTTCCCAGCCCAGAGTGTACACCAGCAGAATTTTCCCTCCTTGAGTGGAAATAAAACTTCTGGACCCATATCAGTAAAGAATGATAACCCAAAGAGAGAACCTTTGAAATGTTGGGGTTGCGGGGAAGAACATCTATTGAGAGTCTATCCACACCGACAATAGAATAGTCAGAGGATTTATAACATCCAGGAAGCTACCACCATCAATGATGTGGCCATGAGTGTGCTGCAAATTTATGCAGCCTTGGATAATAACCAGGCTGACCACCAAGCTTCAGTGCTGGAAATAGAAGGTATGATTTCCAACCATCTAGTGTCTGTTTTGATTGACCCTGGTTCAAATTTGAGTTATATAGCCTCTAAAGTTGTTGATAAGTGTAAACTATAGCCACAAAAACATACCAAGCCATGGTTGGTACAGTTAGCCACTGGCACCAAAAGAAGGGTAGCAGAGGTTATACCAACCTACCAATTGATGTTGGGTAAATTCCCCACCCAAGCAACCCTTAACTTATTACCCCTGGGATCGTATGATCTGTTGATTGGTATGGAATGGATAGCCGCCCATAAATATAGATTGGACTCTTACCATAAAACCTTCGAATGTGTAAGTAAAGAAGGGAAAAATATAACCCTTCAAGGGATCCGAAAACCTGTCTCAGTAAGACAAATATCAACTCTGCAAATGAGAAAGTATTGCCAAAAGGGATGTCCCCTATATGCAATATAGGTGTTGAAAACAATCAAAGGTGACAAACCAAGCCCTAATGATCACCCTATCCTGAGAGAATATAGAGATGTGTTTCCAGAAGAGGTACTAGGTCTACCTCCGAGAAGGGACATAGACTTCTCGATAGAACTTGCACCGGGAGTGGTGCCGGTGTCTAGGACACCCTACCGGATGAGCACACCCGAGTTAGTTGAACTCAAGTTGCAATTAAAAGAAATGATGGATAAGGGCTATATTCGACCCAGTGTGTCTCCATGGGGAGCACCAGTCCTGTTTGTCAAAAAGAAGGATGGTACCCTTAGACTATGTATAGATTATAGGCAACTCAATAAGGTAACCATAAATAACAAGTACCCCTTGCCCAAGATCGATGACTTGTTCGATCAATTGGGGGGTGTGTCTATTTTCTCAAAGATTGACTTGAGGTCGGGATACCATCAAGTCCGAATTAAGGGTGAAGACATCCATAAAACTGCCTTTTGGATGAGGTATGGTCACTATGCGTTTGTGGTAGTGCCATTTCGGTTAACCAATGCCCCTGCCACTTTCATGTGCTCGATAAACAATGTACTCAACAAATTCCTAGACAAATTTGTGCTGGTTTTTATTGACGATATATTAATTTACTCCAAGAATAGAGAAGAGAATGAATATCATCTTAGGTTTGTGTTGCAAGTACTAAGAGAACATCGACTCTATGCCAAATTCAACAAATGTGAATTATTCTAGAAGCAAATACATTACTTAGGCCATGTTCTATCCAAAGAAGGAGTAGCAGTAGACCCTGATAAAATCAGGTCTATCATGGAATGGCCTACCCCAAAGGACGTTTCGGATATCAGATCCTTTATGGGATTAGCAGGATACTATAGGAGATTTATAAAAGGATTCTCCAATATTGGTTGTCCAATCACTGTCCTCCAGAAGAAAGGGACAAAATTCACATGGACACAAAAATGTGAAGAAAGATTTCAAACCTTGAAACATCTACTGACCCACGCACTCGTGTTGAAGATCACAGATCCCGAATCTGACTTCCTCATGTGCACAAATGCCTGTAAGGAAGGGCTCGGAGGAGTCCTTATGCAGGGAGGAAGTGTGGTCTTCTATGAATCCAAAAAATTGAATGAGCACGAAGTCAACTATGTGACCCATGATCTAGAGCTGGCTGCCATAGTGCATGCCTTGAAAATGTGGAGGCATTACCTCCTCGAAAGAAAATTTGTACTTATGGCAGATCACTGTGGATTCCGATATCTATTTGACCAACCGGAGCTCAATGCCAGACAAGCTAGGTGGATGGCCCTCCTTAGCGAGTTTTATTTCGAAATCAAACACATTAAAGGAAAAGAAAATAGGGTGGCGTATGCCCTTAGCAGAAGCATGAAAACAATTCACTTGGCTGCGGTGAGTACCTGTGAGATGGATGTCAAAGAAAGAGTTAGAAATGCACAAGAGATAGACACATTCTTCCATACCGTGACCTCGTACCTGTAGCAAGAACCCACAGGGATAAATTATGGAGACTACCAGATGATGGAAGAAGGTTTGCTCACTTACTGAAGCAGATTGTACATTCCAGATTGTGACGACTTGAAGAGATTCATACTGGATGACATACATAAGAGACCCTATACTGGTCATCCAGGATACCAGAAGATGATCAAAGCCACCAAGAAACAATTCTATTGGCCTGGGTTGAAGAAAAACATAGTCGAGTACCTAGCCAAATGCATAGAATTCCAACAAGTAAAAGCAGAACACCGACACCCAGCAGAATTATTACAACCTCTACCAATCCTAGAATGGAAATGGGAAACCATCTCCACGGATTTCATCACTGGATTATCAACCTCGACCAAACAGAATGACACCATCATGGTAGTGGTGGATAAATAGAGCAATTCTACTCATTTTATCCCCATCAAATCGACTTGCAAGGCAATAGACATCGCTCAGGTATTCATGAAGGAGATATTCAGACTACATGGTATGCCGAAAGAGATCGTGTCGGACAGAGACATGAAATTTAATTCCAACTTTTGGAATTGACTAATGGCTGGTTTAGAGACCAAGTTGTTGTTTAGCACCACCTATCACCCTCAAACAGACAGACAGACAGAAAGAGTGAACCAAATACTAGAAGATATGTTAAGAATGCATGTAATGCATCAACCCAAGAAGTGGGAAGATTACCTGCCACTAGTGGAATTCGCCTACAACAACAAATACCAAGCATCCTTAAAGATGAGTCCCTTCGAATTCCTCTATGGTAGGCCATGTAACACTCCAGTCAGCTGGAGTAATCCCGTAAACAGGATTTCTTTTGGACCCGACATGTTGAAAGAAATGGAACAACAAGTGACTCAGATAAAACAAAACTTGAAGGTCGCTCAGAACCGACAGAAAAGTTATGCTGACCAAAAGAGAACTCCAAGAGAGTTCAAAGAAGGAGATCATGTATATCTCAGAGTTAGACCCAGGAAAAGTTCCCTGAAAATGGGAGCTTGTGCCAAGTTAGCACCTCCGTATTGTGGACCCTTTGAGGTTCTAGATAGAGTGGGACCTGTAGCCTATAGGCTAGCACTTCCTCCCACAGTAAAAGCACATAATGTTTTCCATGTTTCATTATTGAAGAAATATGTACATGATCCTAACCATATAATTGACTGGTCTGTGATCCAGGTGGAACCGGAGGGAGAATTTCTACCAAAACCTCAATGCATACTGGACAAAAAGGAAACCCTGCTCTGGAACCGAACCATTGCACAGGTTAAGGTGTAGTGGAAACATTTTGGCCCAGATGAGCCTACATCGGAAATGGAGGATGCCATGAAACGAGCATATCCGATTTTGTTTACATCTGTACATGCATGTCAAGTTGACAAATAGAACATCGAGGATGATGTTCCTTTAAGGGGGAGGGAATTGTAACACCCTGTTTTCCCCAGTCTATAAAAATAACTATACTGGCCAAAAACTATGGAAAACTC
>SNQJ01S0012203.1:148611-169112 GCA_010110895.2 Picea sitchensis | reverse complement strand
CGATTCATGAAATCCTGAAATGATAATAGGACAGAGTAGCTATGAGTTTTCTATGTTCCGGCTCCCAGGAAAACCTATGGGTGAGACTTCTTGTCATTACACATCGAGAAATACTGAAGTATGAGATCTGGAAAATGTCTAGCATGGGTAAGTCTTAGTGTTTCAGTGTTTTGGAAACCAGGAAACCCAAGGGTTAGTCTTCTTGTACACGTCAGTTCCGAAATCCCGATGGGTGAAGTCCCGAAAGAACAATACGCAGATAGGTTACGAGACTTCAGCATTTCAGAAATCAGAATGCTCAAGGGCGTATTCCCTTGGACTCGCATCTCCCAAAATCTCGACTTGCGAAGTCCCGAAATGGCTTAACACAGATGGTATTTGGTGTGTCAATGTTTTGGCACCCGGGATACCTGACGGTAAGTTTTCTCATGCTCACCAGTCCCGAAAACCCAGTCTACAAATTCCCATAATGGACTGAGAGACACATATATACAACTATACGTATGTTAAGGTTTCGGAGTTTCGTATCCCGGGAAACCTAAGTGCGAGACCTCCTATCGTCGCATATCCCGAATTCCCAATGGCAGAAATCTTGAAACAGGGAAGTATGTTTAGAGTTAGTAATTTAGAGTTCAGCTCCCAGAAGACCCCGATGTGAGACCTCCTGTCATCGCATCCCCCGAACTAACGACTTGTGAAATCTTGAAGAAATAGAACATAGAGAAGCGTGATAATTTGGTGTTTCGGCACTCGGGACATCTAGAGGTGAGTGTCTTGTCCTCGTGTATCGTGAAATCCTGACTTGCAAAACCCCAAAGTATGAAACCCCGAAAATGAGTATAGGGCGACTAGAATTTAATGTTTCGGTGTTTCGGCACCCGGGACATCTAGAGGAAAGTGTCGTGTCCTCACATATCATGAAATCCCGATAGGTGAATTCCCGAAATGGATTCGCACACATGGTTTTGGTGTTTCGGCTTTTCGGTGCCCGAGACTCCCAAAGGTCAGTTTTCCTTGTATTCGTTAGCCGTGAAATTTTGATGGATGAAACCTCGAAATGAACAAGGGAATACATGTATCATGATTTATCGTACCGCGAAAGTCGATGAGTACCCTCTGATAAGGCCTATGGCCATAACCACCGATTAGATGAGTGAGTATAAGGGATAATAGGATCTATATGAGGTCCCGTAGGGACTAGGGGAAATTCTATTCCTCGGAGAAAAGAAGAAAAAGCCGAAAATTTTTAAATTCCGTGGTGGGTGTGTTACAGGCACCATGGGATGACAACCATCATCATTCATCCTTTCTTACCAATTTGAATGATATTGAGAAAGACATTTCATCTATCTTTCCCACTGATATTTTTGACTCTCCCCAATCTTCTATACTCACTCAGGATACAATCTCTGAGGGAAATCCAGGAAACATATCTCAAACAATCGATGTTTACATAGCCACAAAATAAGGTATTGTGGAAAACATATAACCAAGTCTGAGTTATTCAACTTAAGAGATTGAAACTTACATCTCCTTGTTCAAAAAATTCTACAACATCATCACTTGGATCTATGAAGAAATGTCAAGGATTGACCCTTCGATCGTTGTGCATGAAATCAAATATAACCCTAGATTTAAACTTGTAAGATAAAAACTTTTCTCGGTTCATCCCAAGAAGATTGCAGCAATCAAGGAAGAAGTAGAAAAATCACTAAAATTTTCTTTTACTTATCATGTAACTCTGACCGAATGGTTTTCCAACACTGTTCAAGTCAACAAGAAACAAGGGACAATTCCTGTTTGTGTAGATTATAGCGATCTAAATAAGGCTTGTCCAAAGGACAATTACCCTACACCCTTTATTGGTAAAATTATTGATAATTGCACCAGAAGCGTCATTTTCTATTTTATGAATGACTTCTCTAGCTACAACCAGATCGATATTTTACCCGCTGATCAACACAAAACAACCTTCATTTTCCCATGGGGGACTTTATCCTATCATAAATTACCTTTTGGCCTTAAAAATACTGGAGCTACTTTTTAGCGGGCTATGTCATATGATTTCCATGACATAAACATATTTTTGAACCCTATATCGATGACCTTCCATGTCACTCAGCTTGTCGACAAGATCATATTGGTCATCTAAGAGAAATATTTCCTAGATGTAGGTATTAAAACATATGTTTGAACCTCCATAAATGCATTTTTGTTGTTGAATCAAGGAGACTCCTTGGCTTCATAGATTCCAAAGATGGGATTAGGGTGGATCCCTTAAAAGTCAAAGATATTCTTGCTTTAACTCCTCCCAACAATCTTACCCAACTGCAATATTTGCAAGGGAAGGAAAACTTTCTTCATCGTTTCATGTGAAATTATGCCGAAATTACTAAAGGATTCATGAGATTACTACAAAAATATTCCCTTTTTATCTAGGATGCAACTTCTCAATGCTCATTTCATGATCTCAAGCATGCTTTAAGGAATACATTGTTGTTACATCCCCCCAACTATGCGAGATATTGCATCCTTTATCTAGTTGCCTATTCTTTCACTATTTCCATGTTGTTAGTCCAAGAGGATGATGAAAATGCCGAACATGTGATAAACTATTTAAGTAAGATCCTTTCAAGCCTTGAACTTTGTTATTCACATGTTGAAAAGTTGGCTTTGGTAGCATTTATTGTTTTCCAAAGGTTTCACCCCTATGTTTTGTTGTGCACTATGAAAATCATTGTTGAATCAAACCCCATGTACCACATCTTGACTTGTCAAGTACTTGGGGGAAAATATTCCAAATGGATTGTCATTCTCCAAGAATTTGATCTCAAGTTTTCCAAATCGAAAGAAAAAAGATCATTGGTTTTTGTCGAATTAATTTTCAATCTTCCCCATAAAGATGAGGATACTAAGCCCAATGATTCCCTTCCTAATGATTCATTGCTCCTCATTAGTATGTTTGATCTGTGGTATGGAGATATTCTTGTATATCTCCAGACCCAACGCTTCTAGCCAAGTATTTCACGTGATGAATGAAAACATATTAGACACCATTCAAATTACTACCTTATCTTTGGCCACACTTTGTATCGTCGTGGTATAGATAATGTTATACAACGTTTCTTAACCCATGAAGAATCTAAGAAAGTTTTAAATGATTGTCACCTTGGAGCTTGTGGACGTCATCTTTCTAAGATGGCTATAGCCCAAAAAATCTTATGTGTCAGTTATTTATGGCTTCCATATTCAAAGACTACATTAAAACCATTTTAAAATTCCCACCATGCCAAATCTTTCAGGAGAGAACACGTACCCACCGAACTCTACTCCATTCAATTGTTTCCATCGACCCCTTTGCAAAATGGGGTATTGATTTCATGAAATTTAATCCTACCTCAAAAGGGGGGCACGGTTATATTATCATCGCAGTCGATTATTTCACTAAATGGGTTGAGGCTATGCCTACATTTCTTAATGATGGCTGAATTGCATCACTCTTCATTTTCAATCTCATCGTCACTCACTTCAGAGTCCCACAAACGATTGTAACCAATCATGGATTGTTGGCCCTTGACCAAGTTTTGAGGATCCTTGGTCATGTTTGACCTATTTTTGGGACTTCGACAGGCTGTCGAAGTTGGAGCGCAACGCGAAGATGATATCGCGGGATCTTGGCCCCTCTTTAGGGTTTTTTGGTTTTTTGGGTTATGTAACGGGTATGGGGATGTTGGCCCATGGGTTTACCCATGCTTAGGCCTATTTTGTAATGTATAAATAGAAATATAGGTGATGTAAGTAGTGATCGGTGGTTGAGTGCTAGTACTAGATATGTGCAAGAAAACGTGATTAAGATGTGCAGATCTAAGTGCAATTCATCTGTAGTGATTTTTGCATAGACTGTGTAACGCTCTGTGGATAGATCTACTTGGGGAAGGAGGATCTGGAAAAATGCGCATAGATTGCCTAACCTATGCGGAGTAGTGTTCTGATGTTTTGTGCCTATAAGAAGCTTGACAAAAGATAATAAAGAGAAGAAGAGTTGGTGGACGTAGCCCAGGGTGGGGGTGAACCATGTATATCTTATGTTAGGGTTGCTTTGTGCAATGTATTGATGTGTTTATATGTTTACTTGTTTAGATGATTTGATGCAGATGAATGACAGATAGATCAGTTGATGCTACATTCTTAATAATATGTATGAATGCTATATATGAACTATGTGGATGTCCTTAGTGCTTGAACATACTAGATCTGGTTGAATACTACGATGCTCTGTACTTAGGGTTTTGTATGCTAAGTAAATACTGGATTAATACTGATGAAATGTAATTTCTAAGTGTTGTGATAAGGTGTTATAATCACATATCTGTGTCCCAGCTAAGGTTGCATACATCTAAGTCTTGCAACCACCCTTGCTTCTACCTTGGTTGAGACTTCATCTGCTTCGCAGGTGTTTCCGAAAGGGCTGGTAGTTAGGGTTTTGTTGGTGCGCTCTTGAGATTTGAACCCTAGGTCTTCCCCTATGCCAACAAATGGTTCTGTTACCAGGACCTGAAACTGTGATTGTTGGGAACTGAGGAAGAAGAAGCTCTTTGAGAATATCTGACCTGAAACTATCAAATCTCCATCCGTAGATCTATCGCCCTAGTGCGCAATACTCTACTTGGATTGTGAATCTCTATGCTAAGAAAAGAAGTCTGATCCGAAGGAAAGATAAATAAATCTCTATGCTAAGGAAGGAGGCAGATCTGAATAAAAGAGGTAAGTTCTGAACGCTTTGTGCTCTAATAGAGGTAAGAATAGTGAAAAGTTTTAGATCTGGAAGATTTGTGCTCTGCTGAAAGTAAGATAAGTGGAAATTTTTGTTTCAAGAATATAGATCTAGGTATGTTTGATAAAAAATCTCCTATCTTGAAAACTAGGGCATGGCTAGAAGAAAGAAGATTTGATACGATTAGATCTGATAAGAATAGTGAAATATATGTTATCCCTATGCATAGAAAGAATGTTTTGACTAATAAATGGATGCAAGACCCTAGAAAGAATTATTTGCAGGTTAGCTACTGTGATCCTAGTGCGCAGTACAGGAAAGTTTGGGGATCATTTAAGAGAAAGAGAGGATTAACTATTTTTTATAGTTGTAGAAGACCGAGACATATTGCTAAGGAATGACCTGGTAGAAGAACCAGTTGTCTTTGTTGTAAAGCTATGAATCAAGAAGTTTTTGATTTCCCTAGAATGATTCTAAGATTGAAATAATGAATATGGAACAAGTAGACCCTGAGAAAGGTCAAGAAACTGAGATTGTGGAAGAACCCAAATCAGATATTGTACTATTACAGATGAAAGAAACCTTGAATGACCACAGAGATACTAATCTATCAGATATCTTAAAAGAGAAAGAGAAAAGAGAAGTAAGAATAGGAGACTTCGACTTTGACTGTATTCTGGATGAGGAAACACAGGTGAATATCATGATAGAAAGAACTTGGGAAATTTTAGGAAAGCCTACTATGATTCCTTCATTAGGAGGAATATGATTATTTATAGGAAAATTGATAACCCTATGTGGAAGACTTACCCAGATATCTATGAATTCTCATGGAACTTCGACAAAAGAAGATTTTGAGGTTGTTAAATTTATTGAGAGCAACATCCCATTTTCTATGTTACTAGGAAAACCTTGGATCGGAAAGGATCATGCCAGAAGGAAAGAAGAAGAAGTCTTAGAGTATAAGAATAAAGAATTGAAAGATTTCATGACTAGGAGGATCACACACTTCATTAAAGAACATGAGAATAGATCAAAGCTATTTAGAAGCATGGATGTCGAAGTTGGAAGAACACAGAAAGAATCACAAGAGACTGGGACACCTTCCCCAGATAGAGAAGAAGTATTGCCCCTGAATACTAGGAAATAATCTCAATAGCATGAAGTTACTATGCCAAGAGGATATAAGAATCAGAATGGAAAGAGGAATAACGAGACAAAGATCATTGAGAAAAAGGTTAGAAAGATTAGTAAGAAAAGAGCAAAGATTGAAAAATTACAAAATATTCCAGAGGGAACTTCACAGAAGGAAAATTTGCAAAACCAGAATTTCATTGGGATATCATAATAGTGCTACATGGCACTTCACCATGGAGAAGCAATATAGCCATTGGAAACAGTATAACCGTTAGACTGATGCCCCGAATGGGTAGAACAACAGTTATGGCTAGAAATCTCGCCATAAGACCATTAGGACTGCGCCGTAACGAACATAACTGAATTAATGAAGGTCTCTTGTCCATTGGAAAGACCTGTTACATTGATGTCTACTTATTCTGTCGATTGTTGCACCGAGAACACTTTTGCGAATTGTATCAGAGAGAACTCATTACTACCACATTGTGATTAGTAAGATAGAAACTAGTTCTATTGTTTTGCGCACTCATTCATCCATCCGATATAAGTGTGTATGCCGGACGAGCTCAACGCCATGGAAAAAATCATTGGAGAAGTTCTCATCGATCTCATGGATGAGAAAGTAATATCTGCAAGTATTCAAGCATCCTCAATGAGAGGAGTGCAAGCCTCTCCATCGACCGCTCATGGATCTGGACCATCTTGAGTCGTCACAGAAAATAAAACCAAGCACATAGATGATCTACCTAATGCAAAGCTAATCCCAACCATCTTACCCGACTACATCCCACCCTTGGATGGCGCGGTGAGTCGTGATAGTGTGCCAAGAGATTTTGTCTACACCATGGTTACTGCATACCTCCCGAAGGGGATACACATAGTTAGAGCACAGTAGAACAAGATCACATCATTGAAGTTCAACGACTTCAACCTAGGAGACTGAAAGAACCATAGTATGCTCGCCTCGTATAAATACTTGACTAGGATAAAGGGGAATAACTCAAAAATAATCCCCCAGTCATGGATGATGAACCTCGCACAGTCCACCCTGTTGAATGTAATGAAGATCCCACACTTCGGAAGGCACCAGGATGTTAACGCCTATGTTAAGATCCTACTCTCATGTTACCATGGTGGCTACTTATGGCTATACCGATGTATCATAGTTGATCCGACGTTGATCCATAGGATCACCGGATTGAGCATGCAAGGCCCTGACCTGCAGGACTTCTACCCAGGGAAGGCCAAAGATCGCGTATTAGCACAGAAGATCAAGGATACCTGTGACGATGTTGAGAAGGGGATGTGAGGGTACAAGGTAGATTCCATCTAGAATGGCGCAGTGTGCCTATCATGCCAATTAATTGCAGGAAATCTAGTAAGGAATAATAGACCCACGCAGGTCATAGGGTTTGTCAATGACCTCGCGGGGAAATGTGTAGAAGGCCTACAGATGAACTAGGCGAAGTACCTAGTCAACTAGTTGGAGTTTGACTATCGTGAAGCTTAGGATTAGGGCTATGAGTTCCAATTCAGCTGGCTCCTAATCATCATAGCATTTATTTCTTGGGAGATGCTCGAAGGTATGACCTTCCAGGACATTGAGGCTTTCTATCCACTTGTTCCAATATAGTCATGCTCTGGTACTTGAGCGATATGGGAAAACAGTGGCAGTCGAACGTAGTTTTTCATACATATTATCTCCAACTAAAGAGGGCTATCGAAGCCGAACCTCGCATGACTCCAAACACCCTACAACAGTTCTGACCCCTCATGTATTTCTTTGCAGATAGGCACTTCATATATATCACTGTGTGAGCAGACAAGCATAAGGAGGAGCTTCAATTGTACTAAACGCTCACATAAGAGGACCTCGAGGAGATAACTAAAGAATGGTCGACAGAACTCCTTATCCCCACTGATCCTGCAGAGATGTCTGACCCTGAACTTGATAGCTCAGAGGCCACTCACAAAGAACATGACACACTCGGTCCCAACAGAAGGAAGAATATTGATGAAGTCCAAGACTTAAGTAGTGCATCAAAAAATATTGCTTTAGTATCACCTGTTTGAGGGGGTGATGATGAAGTAGAAGAGATAAATGGAAAATAATATGATAAGAAGAAAGGCGAAGTAACACCACCTAGAGATGAGGCGGATCCCTTGCAGAAGAGCAAGGTTTCTCCCATGAAACCCTCTTCCTGGAAGAAATCCAGAGCCACCTTGACTAAGATGTAGATTGTTCTCACTATCGATGACTTTGACTTCATCATAGCAGTTGTCATAGATTCTTCATAGGACATCTTACAGAGGCATGAAGCCAAGCAAGAATAAATGTACGACAGAATCGAAGTTGAACTCTGAGGGGTACGATAGGCCCTTTAGTCCAGTCGTGCAATTTCCACTGCGCCCCTACCATCAGGAGAAATAGAGTTGGGAGATGAGCCATCCCAACTCCACAGACTAGCCGATGCAACTAAAGCTCACCTTAATCGTGCATAGGAAGAAACAGAAAAATCCACCCAGACCTTGAATCAAGTGAAAGAAGTACTCGTAGAACAACGTTGAGTTGTAAAGCAGGAGAAGGTTTCTCTCCAGACAAAGTTTGAAGATAATAAAGAACAAATTCAACAAGAAAAAGAACAGTTGCTCACAGAGCAACTTGAAGTAAAAGAAGCAGTCAACAGAGAACTTTTCTTTGTGACAAGTTTAGAGCCAAAGGTAGAATACCGAGTCAAACATCAAATAGAGAAGCTCACAGAAGTGATCCAACAACTACAACAAAGAATAGCAGATTTAGAGCTCTGAATAGTACCCAACACTTCGTAGGAGGTGAGGGATCAAAGATATGAAACTGCTCAAAGCACAATTGAGAGAATAAAGTCCCTTGCTATGGAATGTAAACCACTAAGTGATCGCAGTGCCCAAACTTATGAGTGATTCACTGAGAATACAGAAATGAAGGAAGTAGAGTCATAGATCCAGGAGGTGAAGCAACAAGAAGAAACAATACAGGCAAAGTTGAATCCTCTGTCATTTGTCGAAAGGATGAAGCGATCCCAAGAGCAGCACACTTCTCAACAACAGGTCCACACCATTCAGAGAAGAGTCATGGAAGTGACTCAGAGGCTCCAACCTATACAGGATGAGGCTTGCCAACTGTTATTAGAGATTGAAGACCAAGGAGAAGAACTGGAGAATGTCATCACTACGGCCGAACAACGCTTAGAGGGACCTGTCAACAAAGAAGTCATCCAAGAGTTAGTTGAGAAAGAGGTCATGGCACAACAACAAATCGAAGCAGCTCGAGTGAAGCTCAAGACTTTTGAGGAAGAATTACCCAGATCAGGGTGACTTGGGACAAGTCATAGGTGAGTGTTGGGGGCCTATTGGCCCTTGACCAAGTTTTGAGGATCCTTGGTCATGTTTGACCTATTTTTGGGACTTTGATAGGCTGTTGAAGGTGGAGTGCAAGACAAAGAATATATCGCAGGATATCGACCACTCTTTAGGGATTTTTGGGTTTTTAGGTTATGTAACGGGTATGGGGATGTTGGCCCATGGGTTTACCCATGCTTAGGCCTATTTTGTAATGTACAAATAAAAATATAGGCGATGTAAGTAGTGACCGGTGGTTGAGTGCTAGTACTAGCTATGTGAAAGAAGATGTGATTAATACTTGCAGAGCTATGTGAAAGTCATCTGTAGTGCTTTGTGCATAGACTATCTAAGGCTCTGTGCCTAGATCTACTTGGGGAAGGAGGATCTGGTGAAGTGCGCACAGATCTCCTGTCCTATGTGGAGTAGTATTATGATTCTTTGTGCCTGTAAGAATCTTGATAGAATATAATAAAGAGAAGAAGATTTGGTGGACGTAGCCCAGGGTGGGGGTGAACCACGTATATCTTGTGTTATGGTTTCTTTGTGAAATGTATTGATGTGTTTATGTGTTTACTTGTTTAGATGCTTTGATATAGATGAATGGTATATATATATGTTGAATATACATTCTTAATAATATGGATGAATGATAGATCTAACATATGTGGATGTTCTTAGTGCTTGAACATACTAGATCTAGTTGAATACTGTGATGCTCTGTACTTAGGGTTTTTTCTGCGAAGTAAATACTGGATTAATATTGATGAAATGTAATTGCTAAGTTCTTTGATAAGGTGTTATAATAAAAAATATGTGTCCCAGATAAGGTTGTAGACATCTGAGTCCTGAAACCACCCCTTCTTCTACCTTGGGTGAGACTTCATCTGTTTCGTAGGTGTTGCCAAAAGGGCCGATAGTTAGGTTTTTTTTTTGTGCTCTCTTGAGCATTGAACCCTGGGTCTGCCCCTGTGCCAACATGGATCCCATTTCCAAAAACAAATGATGGGTGAATTGCACACCAAGTTAGGTTTTTTTCATGAAAAATCATCCCCTTACTATCCTCAGGCCAGTGGATAATTTGAAGCCATCAAGAAAGTCCCGAAAACCATGCTTCAATGCATGGCGGGGGTGAATAAAAACTCTTGGAATTTGTATCTCTTCTCCACACTCTAGGATTATCGGACTTCAGTTAAAACCACCAGTGTATTTACACCCTTCCAATTGGTATATGGGTTGGAAGCAGTGTTTCGCATTGAATGTGTGATTCTATCCCTGAAATTAACCCCAGAACTCCTACCCCATAATTCTAGCGAAGAAGAATGATTTTTATATATAACGAAGTTGGATGAAACCCATCATGATGATTCTATCATTAACGAGACATATAGAAAACACATCAAGACTCAATACAATAAGTTTGTTCAACCTTTCACTTTTGCAGAAGGAGATCTAGTCATGGTCTATGACCAATATCATGACAAATGTGGTGTAGGTAGGTTATAATCTATGTGGCACGAGACACAAATCGTGAAGTGAGGTTATAATCTATGTGGCACGAGACACAAATCGTGAAGTGTGTGCTATAGAGAGGTGCCTACGAGTTAGTGGATTATGACGAATTATCTCTTGGCGAGCCCCAAAATGGGCTTTACTTGAAAAAAGTACTATGCATAGAATATCTCATGCGTGTGCTTTGTACATTATTGTACTATATTTTTGGTTGGTTGTGTATTTAATTTTTTGTGCATGATTTTTTGACTCATTCTTTAAACCTTCTTATACATTTCTTTGTTCTTGAATGTGTAGATGAAAATATCATTTCCTATCTATTTCATATTTTTGGATGGCGCTAGTCGACATACCCAGAACATAGCTTCTGCAACTTCGGTCATCTACCACTCTGGCGATTTAGTGAGTTCATGAGGAATTTGCCTCGGATATGCAACCAATAATGTTGCATAATATCATTTCGTAATTGGACTTTTAACTGAATCTTCTTTTTTAGGTATATCTCAATTGATTATCAACCTTGATTCTCAACTCATGGTCCATCAACTTAATCGTGCATACACCATTCACAATCCAATTTTTCTATGTCTCTATCTAATGGTTCATTATCTCAAAAGATCTTTTGAATTCTTAGAATATAGGCATATATCGAGAGAACTTAATACAATTATAGATTTGTTAGTAAATTATATGTTAGATGGTACATCACAGATAGATAATAATTTAAGACATAAAACATGTACATTAAAACATCACTTCATTTAAAAACATAAGTATCCATGTCAAAACTCATATATAGATGTTTATATATAAAGTAGAAAAAGTGTGTCAAAATACATCATCCAAAAACGTACATAGAAGGTAAAAAATGTGGGTTGTTATGCCCATGACATCATCATAAAATACTACTATGACAAGAGACTCTACTCGTATTCCTCAACTACATTGTGCTTAGCATAGAAAACAATCTCTTTGGACACTCATCACAGTAGATGATTGAGGCCTTTTGACAGATTGATTGTGTGCCTCTGAAGGTGCACTGGTACATATCATATCCTCATAGAAGGAACACTCGTAGTCAATCCACGTAGGTCACTCTCCACCTCACAAATTCCTCCTACTCTGACTCTAGCCTCCACTGGTTCCTGAGTAACACCACAACATCCTAATGTTATCATCCCCGCAGGACATGACATACCTTTGTCTACATGATGAAAAAAATGATTTAGAGCCCTTATTGTACAACAAAAAATACATATGTACATAAATAAATAAAAAACATTGTTGCAAGGCCATGATATTTCCTATTTTACCTGATGCATCCCATTGTGCCTCTTCGAGGAGAACTAAATATTCACTTCCCCTAAAATAAACCCCGACATAAGGGAAATTCTCTATCACCACAAGATTCATTCTCCACCATGCGAATAAGTCAATGGTAAAACAAAAGGCTAAGGGCCCATTCCCAAAGTGAGGTGAGAGGTTCGTCCATCTCTCCATCCGTGGCTCGGATGCAGGGCATGCTATCAATGTAACATGTGGCTACATCTGTGGTACTCACTCAAAAAAGAACCAAACCAAGAAAGATCCATATCAAAATTTCTTATTCCTGCTCGTTTTGCACTTAGATATTTTTTCTTTGATATTTTTTAAGAACCCTGCACAATAGTTAAAGATCCCTGGCTCCAAGGATAGAACAACATATGCTATCTAAGATTTGGAAGAAATATGGGCACTGGTGCTTCTCGCCATTTTAGTGATAACAAAGAGAATGGATCGAAGAGGTATATCCATCACGTCTTTGATGAGGATTCTCCCCATACTAAGCTTGATCCCAACACACAATACTGAGAAACATATGCATATGTTGGCAGTGGAGTAGACCGATGTCTGGATAAAATGATGGGTTCTCCCCTCTTCAATAGCACTGTTAGGAAATACATTTCCTCAATGTTTATCTGAAGCATATGAGATCCTATCCAAAATGCTTTCTCATCGTTGTCCCATAACCCAATCAAATAATCGAACAAAATGACTTATTTTCTGATGTTTTGTATCTTGAAATACTTCAACAAACCGTAGTTCCATAGATATTCCCTCGCTTGAGGGTCTTGTAAGATGGATATATCATCAAATTAATTCTCTCTTTCCTTCCACTCAATCATCTTGGCCAAGGAAAAACCTGCAAAGCCACAATAAAATCACATTAGTAAATATTTCAAAAAGAGAAATTGCTTTCTCATAGCTAAAAAACTACAAAAAAAATTCATTTTTTGCACCCAACACTTGTTGGATTACTAAGAGAGGGGGTGAATCAATAATGGAGCAATTCAATCCTTTTCAACCACAAAATTCAAGTTTTGTATAAATGTATCATTATCATCCAATAGTTGCTGAGTAAATAAACAATGAACAAATGAGCAATCATACACATACACAATACACCAATGTTTTACATGGAAACCCAAAGTGGGAGAAAACCACATAATGATTTTTCGTATATGTATTTAAGATTTACATTCATTGGAAGCACCAGATTCCTTTGTTTTCTAGCTGCAACCAGAAGGAGGCTCCAACCCCCTAGTTTCTCAGGTTACAACTTGAGGGAATCTCCAACTCCCCAATTCTCTGGCTACAACCAAAAGGAGACTGCAACCCCCTATGTTCTACGACTACAACCAGAAGTTGGCTACAACCACCTATCCTTTCCCCGTACAACCTCCTTGAAGTATAAGTAGAATTATGGAACCATTGTCACATTATCACTATGATATATACTATTGTAAACCTATACCAATCAACCTGCACCAAACAACATGTACCAATAACCTCAACCATGCATCAAACTGTACCTCAACCAAAATACCTCATCAACTTCATAATCCAAATCTGATTTGCAACTCTTTAATAGACCTGGTGTATATGATCACATACCTGCAAACCTTCCTTAACTTTAACAACAAGAGATTAGAATTTTCATCAAACTTTACTTTAGTCTCACATGACTAATTTTGGATTAGTCAAAAACCCTAACTTGAACTAATCATAACTATGTACTTGTAATTAATAAATATATAAAAATGGTACACAATGTTCTCCATTGTATTTTATTCAATTCCTCCATACTTCACTACTTGGAATCTCCCAAAAAAGGAGTTATAGCAAAAATGGCTTACCTTGTTGAATTTTGGCTTATTCTAGAGATCGAATTTGTAGAGCGTGCCCCGACGAAATATTTGTTGTATGGTTCTAAACATTGTGCATAGAATACTAAAGACTATACTCTAACCAATACATTTGGTCTTACTGAATTTGGATATGTTATGAAGAATTTATGATGTTTTTACCCGAAACACCTATTTTAGACTAGTTTCAGGACTAGCCAAAAACCCTATTTTCCACAGTGTGTAACTCCAAAAATACAATGACCCAGAAGATGAAATTTGTATCACAGATACTTGGATATGTTTCCTCAATGGCCTCCCAATTTCACGGTCTGACTCATTATAGAAAAAAATATTTATTTTGAAAATGGTGAGATGAACTATAAATAACATACCTTAGAAAGCATCATCAAATTAATTTATCCTCCCTTGAATTTCATCCTTCTTTACTTCATCTTCCCTGTGAAATTCGACTTATATATCCTTTGGTTACCTCATTCACCTGTAGATATTCAATATACTCAAGTGTGATTAAAATGATAGAGCCTTGCCTCTTATTTAACCCACTTTCCTTATTTTAGGGTTAACCCACTTCTAACCACTTGTCAACTTAGTAATTTACCCATTAACTTTATTATTTAAATAATTTATTTTGTATTCACTTTGACTTATAGTACACTCATCACTTCATTTTATTATTTACCTTCTAAAATCTCTTAAACAACTTTGACTATGACATTTTGGGGCTTCTAGATTACTCATGAGGGTTCTCCAACTTCACATGGCCATAACTCTCTAACCGTGATGAGTTATGTGGCGTTCCACATACCACTAGAAATTGAATGACATGTAATATCCATATAGAATATTATTACCTATAAATATATCAAAACTAATACCATTATCCATCAAACAAACTTGGGTCCATTACCCAAACCTTTCTCCAACTTCACATGGACATAACTCTCTAACAGTGAGGAGTTATGTGATGTTACACATACCACAAAAAATGGGATGACATGTAATATCCACCTGGAATAGTCTTACCTGTAAAGATATAAAAATTCATACCATTATCCATCAAACAAACATGGGTCCATTACCCAAACCATTGTGCTACCAAAATTCACTACCGAAATTTCTTCAAGGGTTGACATCAATGAAAATCAACCCAATTAATAAAAAATATCCCCCTTTGGAATTGACGACAACACTCTAATGCAATATTGAAGTCATTTCACTCATGCTCCCCCTTTACCTTTACCTTTTCATATATAAATATCTCCCCCTTTTCTATCAATGGCAAATGTATCTTTCCATCTAGGGTTGCTCCCCCTAACTGAACTAACCTTTGAGATACTCCCCTTGACTGAAATCTCTCTTAAACAGATCTCCCAACATGAACTGACCTCTTTATGGTGCTTTCTCATATAAATATAATAAATATAAGATAAACATTCAAAATAATTCATTTTGGAGTATAAATTACTCTGAGGCTCTGGCGAAGATATTAAAAGGCTTCCCGTGGAAGTGGTTTTGTAAATATTTCTGCAACTTGTTCTTTTGTGCCAGCATATTCAACTCTGATTTTATTCTTTGCAACCTATTCCCATAGAAAGTGATACTTGATTGGAATGTGCTTCGTCTTGGAGTGCATCACCGGGTTCTTTGAGATATTGATGGCTCTTATATTATCACAATAGATTGGAATGGGCTCATCATACTCAACCTGTATATCTGTCAAAGTTTGTTTCATCCATAGAACATGTGTACAACATGTTTTTGCTGCAATATATTCTGCCTCGGTTGCAGATAAGGATATTGATGATTGTTTTTTTCTTATCCATGATACTAAACACTCACCCAAGTAGAACGATGCTCCACTAGTGCTTTGTCGGTCATCAATGCAACCTTCCCAATCTGCATCTGTGTAGGAAATAAGCTATATATCCTTTCCTTTTGGATATCATAATCCAAACTCTTTTGTTCCTTTGAGATATCTGAAAATACTCTTCACTTCTACGACATGTGTTTCCATTATTTCTTCTTTAAATCGTGCCACTTGTCCAACTATCTTCATTACATGTGGTCTAGATGTTGTGACATATAGTAAGCTACCAATCATTGCCGTGTACTACCTCTGGTCTGTAGACTTTGAATCATCATATTTTCTCAACTTGCAACTGGTTTTCATAGGAGTGGTAACTGGTTTGCAATCTTCCATTCCAAACCTCTTTAGCATTTCTCTGATATAATTAGTTTGAGAAATAAAAAATCCTCGGTTTCTTTGATGTATCTGAAGACCCTGAAAAAAGGATAGTTCTCCGAGTAATGACATTTCAAATTCATTCTGCATATCCTTTGCAAATTTTTGTCTTAACCTATCATCATTGCTTCCAAAAATAATATCATCAACATAAAATTCAATTAATAAATACTATCTTGAGTTACCTTGATGTAGAGGTTGTTGTCTGCACTTCCTTTTATGAACCATGCCTACTATAGATATTTATCCAGTCTAGAGTACCATTCTCTAGGAGCCTGTTTTAGACCATACACAACCTTCTTCAATTTACACACATAATTTGTGTTCTCTGACAACTGAAATCCTTATGTTTGTTCAATGTATACTTCTTCTTCAAGTTCCCCATTCAGAAAAGATGATTTTACATCCATATGATATACTTTAATATTCTTGGAGCAAGCATAAGCTAAAAGCAATCGGATTGCTGCCATTCCGACAACTGGGGAAAATGTCTCTTCAAATTTGATTCCTTCAACCTGTGCGTATCCTTTACATACCATTCTAGATTTGTTCATTGTAACCTTTCCATCCTCATTAAATTTATTTCTTAATACCCACTTTGTGCCAATCACATTCTTATTATTTGGTATTGGAACCAATTCTCAAGTGTCATTCTTCTCTATTTGATCAAATTCTTCATCCATGGACTTATTCCAAAATTCATGCTTGTTGGCCTCTTCAAAACTGTTTGGTTCAATTGTAGATGATAGTGCTAGGTGTGTTTGTTCTAATGAACAGATTCTTCTTCTAGTCTCAACTCCTGTATCTTTGTTTCCGATAATCTAATCTGAAGGATGATTATTCTATACTTGTTTGCTAGGTGTCTTTGGAGGCACTTACTTAACTTGATATTCTACTTATGTCTGATCCTCTTCATCTTCCCCTTCTACTTCTTCTTCATTTTTTGCTTCTTCTTCGTAAAGTTGTTCCATTGATTCATTTTCTTCTTCCTTTAATTCTCATCCACCTGTTTCATAAGTTGTTACATTGATGCTTTCCACAACTTTGTTCAACCTCAGATTGTAACATTTGTATGATTTCCTTGTACTTGAGTAACCAACATGTACTCCTTTGTACACACAAGATTTAAACTTTCCCATTCTTCCATCTTCTCTTTTGATGTAGCATTTGCTTCCAAATACTCTAAAGTGGTTCACATTTGCTAGTCTTCCTTTCTATAGCTCGTAGGGAGTTTTTTTGGTTTTTTTTCTGAGCATTACTATGTTTTGAATGTGAACCATTGTATGTACTGCATGTGTCCAAAAGATATATGTCAATTTGGAATCCATTAACATTGTTCAAGCCATTTCATGTACTTTTGTGTTATTTCTTTCAAAAACTCCATTCTGTTGAGGTGTCCTAGCAACAAAGAATTTCCTTTTTATTCCATTCCTACTGCAGTAGTCCATAAATTCCTTTGAAGTGAAATCTCCTCCATTATCATATATCAAACATTTGATTTTTTAATCCATTTCATTTTCAACCATTTCCTTGTAGACCTTGAAGTTTTCAAAAGCTTTTGACTAATTCCTGAGAAAGAAAACTGTAGTCATTCTTGTATAATCATCAACTAATAACATAAAATATTGCTCACCTTTTAAACCATTTTTTGTAGTTGGTCCAACTAGATCAATATGCACAATTTCGAGTGGTCTTTTCGTTGAATATTCCTTTGATTTAAACATGTTCTTTGTTTTATTTCCTTGCTGACAATGCTTGCATAAAATGTTGTTTGGTTTCGTAATCTAGGGAATTTCTCTAGATGATTCCTTTTTTATGAATTTGACAAGGTTATCAAAGTGTATGTGACTCATTCTTTTGTTCCATAGCCAACTTTCATCTTCCTTTCCTATACAACAGTTTTCATTTCCAATTTCACTTAATACATATATGTTGCTTGAAGTTATTGCAACTGTTGCAATCAATTTTCATGAACCTTCTTTTATTATATTGCACTTTTGTGAATCAAAAGTAACTTTATGACATTGGTCACACATTTGACTGACACTTAGAAGTTTATGTTTCATATCTTCTACTAGTAGAACATTTTATGCCTTGGTATTCTTGTTTCCAATTCTTGTTGTGCCTTTTCCATCATTTTAGCTGAGTCATCATTTCTGAAGGAGATTGATCCATCTCTTTCCTTTCTTAATGTAAGAAACTTGTCTTTATCACCTATCATGTGTTTTGAACAACCACTTTCAACATACCAACCATGTTTCTTCTACTTAGATTGTAGAGCGAGTGTGCATTCTTCATTGCTATACTGGTTCTTCTTTCTTATCCATGTTCTCTTCTGAGGTTCCTGTATGTGATTGTTGTTGTTATGTTGTGGTTCTCTAGGAGGAACTGTCATTCTGCAATATTTGGCCATGTGTCCAAAGTTGTTACACTTGTAGTATTCCATTTCAATGCTCAATGATTCAAAACTATTGTAACTTCTCTGTGTTTCACTAGGCCTTCTTAGATAACCCTTTTGGGTATGAATTTCAAATTTGTTTATGTTCATGTTGTTATCTCTACAATTCATAGCTTTATGTCCAAAAATATTCCATGCATAACATGAACCAAAAAAGATAATTTGATACCTGGGAGTTGAATATATTTTTAAACGAGTTTCTCTTATGAATCCTTCTTCTTCCTGAGGCCTATCTGTCGGTCATTGATTCTGAAATTTCAATCTTCTCGGTGGAGGAGTGTCCCTGTAATCTTCTTGTTAGGTCTTCATATCCCCTTTGATTTATTCTACATAGCTTTTTGGATATGTTTGTTTCTATGTTGTTTTGGAGCTTGATACCTTTTCTGTCTGATTGTATCCAAGTGCGGACTTGTCATGATGAGGATTTTGACTACTGATAATGTTATCCAAAACTTTTTAGCTATTCTGCATATTTTTCTCTTGAAGATCCTTTCTTAATGTGACAATCTCTTCTTCCAAATTTCCAATGATCCTGTCTCTTTCTTCTATCTTTTCTTTGAGTACTTCTTCAATTCTTTTATATTCTTCTATTTGAACCTTCAAATTTGTGATCATTTTCTCTAGTTCCTCAGTGTCTTCTTTCTTGTCTAGTTCATCTTGTAGTTTCTTGTTTTTCTTATTTTCTCTTCTTACAACTTCTATGGCACACAACAATTCTTCTCAGTAGTCAACTTCTGTCTCTTCATATTATTCTTCCGTGTCTTCTTTATCAGAGTCTTCTACTGTCATGAATAGAACTCTTTCTATTTCACTATCACTGATTTCATCTTCATCTGATCAGGAGATGTCTTCTTTGGTGCATAAGTTTTTCTTGAAAGATTTGTTTGTGGTTCTTTTTTCTTTATATGTTTGTTTGTTATTTGAGTAATCTTCATCATTCCTCTTATTTTTCTTATGAGGACATTTGTTAGTAAAATGACCAATACCATCACAATTAAAACAAATCAATGGAAACTTACCTTTATATCTATCATTAGTTCCTTTGTTGAATCTTTTGACAAAGTTGTCCATTTCTTCATCATCTTCCGAGATGTCACTGTTGTTTCTATGTTCTTTTTCCTTTTTCTTTGGCCTTTTCGATGCTTTGAAAGTTGCTTCTTTTATATTTGGATTTTCCTCTTCAGTTCTCATTTCATATGATGAGAAGATTCCATGTAGTTCATCCATGCTTATTAAGTCTATATCTTCTCTTTCCTCTAGTGATGATATCATAGGATCAAATCATAGGAAGAGATCTTAGTACCTTTTGAACAATTATAGATTTTTTAATTTCTTCTCCCAATCCCATGAGTGCATTTACTATTTTATTGAATCGTAAGAAGTAAACTGCAATATTCTTGTCTTCCTTCATCTTTAGTTGTTCGAACTGACCTCTGTAAGTTTGAAGCTTTGTTGCTTTAAATTTTGAATCTCCTTCATAAATATTTTGAAGCTTATCCCAAATCTCTTTAGTGGATTTAAAATGTATAAATTTTGTGTATACTGATTCACAAAGACCATTCAGAAGATTTGTGGCTTTGGAATTATTTTTCTCGAGTTTTATTGGTATTTCATTTGTCTGCGAAACTATTGGTTCTTTGTATATGTTATGATCCTAACCCACACATAAGTAGATCAATATATTCGGATGTAATAAAGGTCAATATTAATAAGGCCTTTCAATAAAATAGAATAAGGCAGATGTAAGAAGACCTAATAGAAGCTTCCGCTTCTAGAAGGATATTCCTCTAGATGCTTCTCTTGATAGACATA
>SNQJ01S0012203.1:123841-144736 GCA_010110895.2 Picea sitchensis | reverse complement strand
CACTCTGGGTTCACCAAAACCTATGACAGGGTCAAACATTCTTTTTTCTGGGATGGTATGAAACATGACATCCATAATTTTGTCGATGAATGTGAGGTGTGTCAACGCAACAAGGGAGAAACAACCAAATCTCTGGGCACACTACAACCACTTCTGATTCCACATTCTATTTGGAAGGATATCTCTATGGACTTTATTATCGGCTTACCCAAATTGGGAAATAAACCAGTCATAATGGTGGTTGTGGATTTCCTTTCCAAGTATTCTCATTTCTGCACTCTTCAACACCCATTTACTGCATCCATGGTGGCTCAAATTTTCATGGACCAGGTATTCAAGCTTCATGGCATGCCGCACTCTATTGTTTTTTATCGTGACCCAACTTTCACAAGAAATTTTTGGCAAGAACTGTTTAATATACAGGGCACCCAATTGCATCTCAACATAGCTTATCATCCCCAAACTGATGGTCAAACGGAAGTTGTCAACAAGTGTTTGGAAACATATCTGATGTGTTTTTCCTCTGAAAAGAAAAATCAATGGGCTCAATGGTTACCCCTGGTTGAATGGTGGTACAACACTTCCTACCATACAACTACACACATGACTCCTTTTGAAGTGGTATATGGACATAAACCACCTTCAGTTCTCTCATACTTACCGGGTACCTCAAAGGTCCAGGTGGTTGACCAAACACTTGCATTTCGAGAGGATATTCTTTGTACCATTAAAGAGAACTTCGTCATGGCACAAAATCGCATGAAGCAACAAGCAGATCAAGGTCACTCTAAATGTCAATTTGTAGAAGGGGATTAGTTTTTTCTGCGACTGCAACCATACAAGAAAACTTCCCTCAAGGTTGAGCATTGTCAGAAGATAGCGCCCAAATTTTATGGTCCTTATACAGTTCTCAAGCGTGTGGGACAAGTCACCTATCAGTTAGCTCTGCCCATTCAGTTGAAAATACATCCTGTTTTTCATGTTTCATGCTTAAAGAAGGTGATTGGAACTAGGTTCTAAATTCAAACCAGCCTTCCCAAGTTAGCTGAAGAAGGATCCATTTGGCTACAACCAGAAGCAGTTTTGGACCAGCGTGAGCATCACCTGCATCAGAGAACCATCAAGGAAGTGCTAGTCCAGTGGAAAGATACAACTCCAACAGATGCCACTTGGGAACCAACTACCATTCTACAACAGTTTCCACATCTCAATCCTTGAGGACAAGGTTGTTTTTAAGGGGGCGGACATGTTAGTATCCTAACCTGCACATAGGTAGATCAATATATTCCGATGTAATAAAGGTCAATATTAATAATGCCTTTCAATAAAATAGAATAAGGTGGATGTAATAAGAACTAATAAAAGCTTCCGCTTCTTGAAGGATCTTCCTCTAGATGCTTATCTTGATAGACATATTTAGTATAAATAAGGGTCGAGGGTATGAAAACCCTAGCTTGAAGATTATTGTAACAGAGCACTGTTCAACCGGAGGTTGCCCCCTCGAAGAGGCCCGTGAACATTTCTTTCTGAATCAAAGTGTTATTTCTGTTGTTGTTCTTATATCATTTATGTGTTATTGTGGAGATTATCCTAGTTATAGAAAAATTTAATACTTTTCACCCAAAAAATGCAAGTGTTAAATCAATGTAGCATTATCATCCAATAGTTTCAGAGTAAATAAACAATGAACAAATGAGCAATCATACACATACACATTACACCAATGTTTTACGTGGAAACCCAAAGAGGGAGAAAACCATGGAATTATTTTTATTATATGTCTTTAAGAGTTATATTCATTAGAATCACTGAATTCCTTTGTTTTCCAAGTGCAACTGGAAGGAGGCTCCAACCCCCTAGTTTCTCAGGCTACAATCTGAGGGAAGCTCCAACTCCCCAATTCTCTCGCTACAACAAAAAAAGAGGTTGCAACCCCCTATTTTATTTGGCTACAACCACCTATCCTTGACCTGTCCAACTGCCCTGATGTATAAGTAAAATTATGGAACCAATGTCACACTATAACTGTGACATATACTATTGTAAACTTGTACCATTCAACTTACACCAAACAACCTGTACCAATAACCTCAACCATGCATCGACATGTACCTCAACCAAAATCCTTCATCAATTTCATCATCCAAATATGATTGGTAACTATGTACTAGACTTGGTGTATATGATCACATACCTGCAAACCTTCCTTAACTTTAACAACAAGAGACTAGCATTTCCATCAAACTTTACTTTAGTCTCACATGACTAGTTTTGGATTAGTCAAAAACCCTAACTTGAAATAATCATAACTATGTACCTATAATTAATAAAGATCTAAAAATGGTACACAATGTTCTTCAGTGTCTTTTATGGAATTCCTATAGACTTCACTATTTGGAACCTCTCAAAAAATGAGTTACAGAAAAAATGGCATACCTTGTTGAATTTTGGCTTATTCTAGAGATCGAACTTGTAGAGCGTGCCCCGCATAGAATATTTATTGTATGGATCTGAAAATTTTACACAGAATACTATAGAATATACTCTAACCAATATATTTAGACTTACTAAATTTGGATTTGTTATGAATAATTTATGACGTTTTTACCCGAAACACCTGTTTTAGACTAGTTTCAAGACTAGCCAAAAACCCTATTTTCCACGGCGTGTAACTCCAAAAATATAACGACCCAAAAGATGAAATATAACAACTACATGGATATGTTTCCTCAATTGAATCCCAATTTCACGATCTATATCATTCTAGAAAAAAAATGATTGTGAAAATGGTGAGATGACCTATAAATAACATACCTTAGAAAGCATCATGAACATAATTTATCCTCCCTTGAATTTCGACCTTCTTTACTTTACCTTCCCTATGAAATTAGGATTAGATATCCTTTGGTTACATCATTCACCTGTATGTATTCAATATACTCAAGCGTGATTAAAATGAGATATCCTTGCCTCTTATTTATACTTTCATGTAGCTTCCTCAAGGGGTTACCGTTTAACCATCTTAACTCACTTTCCTTATTTTAGGGTTAACCCACTTCTAACCACTTATCAACTTAGTAATTTATCCTTTATATTTATTATTTAAATAATTTATTTTGTATTCACTTTGACTTATAGTACACTCATCACTTCACTTTATTATTTACCTTCTAAAATCTCTTAAACCACTTTGACTACTTTGACCTTTGGGGGCTTCTAGATGACTCATGAGGGTTCTCCAACTTCACATGGCCATAAATCTCTAACCGTGAGGAGTTATGTGATGTTACACATACCACTGGAAATGTAATGAAATGTAATATACATATAGAATATTCTTACTTGCAAATATATCAAAACTCATACCATTATCCATCAAACAAACTTGGGTCCATTACCCAAACCTTTATCGAACTTCACATGGCCATAACTCTCTAACCATGAGGAGTTATGTGGCGTTCCACATACCACTGGAAATGGAATGAAATGTACTATATATCTGTAATAGTCTTACCTACAAATATATCAAAACACATACCATTATTCATAAAACAAACTTGGGTCCATTACCCAAACCATTGTGCTACCGGCATTCGCTACCGGACTTTCTTCAAGGGTTGACATCAATGACAACCAACTGAATTAATAAAAAACTATATATAGAAGGAAAAATCAAAGCACTAGAACTCCCCTAAAAGTATTACCAAGGAAGTGATATCTCAAGAAGCGTCCCCCTTCATTACTTAAGGGAGTGTCGATCATGTTCGGTGCTTGAGGGATTTCAAGAGAGCCAAAAAACATGAAATAAAGGATGAAAAATGAAAAAGAAAGAATGAAAATGGATGAGAGGGATCATAATACCAACTTGGTCCAGATGAAACTAAAAATTTCGACCCATAGGTCCTGTAATGAACGCCAAACGAATCTCTCCAAAAGAGGGAAAACTCAAGAGGAAAGGGAAAATTGCAAAGTGAAAGGTGAAAATGAATTGATTTTTACCCTAGTTGGCTTTTTATCATTTCTAAATAAAGTCATATAAACCCTTTTTTCACATTAGCAATGTTTATTTTTTAGTTTTTCCTAATTATCGTCGATTTTTAAGGAACTGCTGACATTTTTTTCCCAAAATGATTTGTTTGCGCATGTATATACAAAGAAGAGAATGTTTTATGACCTTATGAATCCATTGAGAAAACTTTGTCATACTTTGAGCTCATTAAAATATGAAGAGTTGTCTGTTGGGCGGTAGATTACCCCTTTTTCGGTCCCAACAGACTAACTACGAAAAAGGAACGCCCTAGTCAATCTCGTCTAGAATATTTCTCTGTCGTATTATTTCGTACTTTTTCGGACCTCATACACTAAAATTATGAAAAAGGACAACCTTGGAGTCTTATTTAAGTTACTTTCAAACCCCCTAAACACAAAAAACAACCGCGTTTTCCTTCTCTAGACTCACAAAAATACACATTGAAGGGACCATCTGGGAGAGAACCTTTACTTATTCCAGTTTTTTAAATAAAGGAAGATGAGCTTATTGAAGGTGAGTTACATCGAGAATGTTTTACCGTCCTTGATCTCGTTAAATGAAAAATAGGTACTCATCTATCTATATGGGGGAAAATTTGAAGGAAGTGGGTCGAGTTTCTTAAGATATTTTAAGGGAAATCTTATGGTCACCCTTGAACATGGAAAATTTTTTCACCTTACCATACACTTGGATAATCCATTTACCTCCGCAATAAACCAATCCTATGAGTATTTATACTCCTTTGTCCCATCGAAATAATACCCCAACATTTTCTGCATTATGTTTTGGTCCATTCTTAGTCTATACTGCCAAGTCTTATGTCGTTCCTTAGTGTTCAAGGGAATTCCTCACCTCAAAATTCATCCATATACAATATTACCAGTTCCCATACATGTGTCAGTCCATTTTTATCTACTATATATTGTCACTTTCCTATGACAAGTTTCATGTCAATTTATGTGGGATACATCAATCACCTCCTTTGACAATTATTTTCCTCTCGAATTCAACAAATTATCTAGGAAATAGAATTAGGAACAAATGAGTACCTTGGGACCTTCATTTCTCAATGGAAGGCCTCCTCACATTTAGCACTGGCTATACATTAATGATCCCTGACCGATTGATTCCACGAGTGCTCGACTTCAACTCATTATTCACATTCTCTGGATTATACTTCAAAGTACCTTGAGAGTCATCGACATAAATGATGGTTTCTCTCGTGATTTTTAATGGTATACGTCAATGACTAGTAATCAAGTGGTTTCTGTCATGTTCAACATCAAATCATCTATTCATATGAACAAAATTGTAATATCATAGGATCGGGACAAAGACCCTGGGTTGAGTATTCATCTACATATACACTTTACCCAGGTTGTGATGGAGATTATTCGACTGATATACATGTTTTAACATAGATCCACTTTGTATTGGTCTTTGGCTATGTTCTTATCACATCATAGCTCAATTTTGTATTATTTTGTGGCTACAGTCAAGTCGGGTCATAGAGGGGTGGATTGTCATTGTATCATTGCTAGCCATCTCCTTAGTCAATATCATCATGGATCCACAGTGTATTTATTGAAGACTGTTCTTTGCGTCACTTATATTATGAGCATAGGTATGCCTCCCTTGGGGATGGAACACATATTAAAATTGTTTGATGGTCGTCTGGAGCTTCTACCAAGTTCTCCAACTCCATACCCTTTCTTCTAATAATCTACAAAGTCTTTCGTCCATCAACATTACTATTATGACTTCACACTTTGGGGGGAAATCTGTTACACATAAAAATTCCTCACTTTGACAGTGTCGTAGTTTCATTGTCGCAAGTGTCATGAGTGTTACAAGTATCACAGATTTATTGTCAAAAGTGTTGTAAGTTTTGCATTAACTTTTCCTAAGTATCACATCTCAAATGACACAATAAAAACACTTGCTACAACCCATAAAACATGTTAGAAGAAGAAGCCCCATCATCTGACAGTCGGAAAAAAGTATTTTACTTAGGGAATTACTAATATTTGTGACATTTTGGAAGATCAACTCTCCCCTTCTCATACATAGGGAGTGACAATGCTCCTTTTCCACATTAGGTTGGGCATTGCAGCTCTTTGTTGTACACTTTAAGGGAGCATTGATTTGGTTGAGGGAATATTGGAGGAAATCCCACTTTCCTCTAAATACAACTATGGATGGGTTGAGTTAGTTTGGCTCAAATATGACTCCATGGATGCATCTATGGAAGATATCACAACTAATGGAGCCATATCCTCAACCAATTCCAAATATACTCAAGGTGTTAAGCCTCTCAAAGACTATAAATGGAGGCATTTCCATGGTGAAATGGAGGATAAAATCAGCAAAGCATTGTTATTTTGATTGTGGATCTTTCGAGCAAGGCTTGGATGAGGAGGAATTGGGGAGGCTACTACAAGATCATATGAAGATTGTAAGTTTCATTTTGAACTTCTCATTAATATACTTAGCCTATTTCCTTCAAGTATGTGTTTACATGTGCTTGTCTATGGTTGTTTTAATATACATAAGTAAATTGATTTTGTCTAATCCAATAGAGTATGAGATAGTCGTGTGTTTCTTGTAGTCCATTGCAGGTACTCATTAGAGCTCGTGGATTGGAGTAGCTTAATAAAAAATCATAAATGAGGTACACCATACTTCTCCCCCTTCTCTCTTTTTTTGATGGACAAAATGAATCTCTAGGAATGGTAGTGTCCAAATATAATTTTATGTCTTGGAAGAGGGGTCTGTAATCCAAGGGAAAGTTCACATGTCTGTAGGGGAATATTTCCATAATAAAAATTGGTGACTCCACTGGAGATTGAACTTTCATTTTTTCTTCCATTGGTTCATTTGATAATTTTACCCATACTTAGATCCTACTTGGTGATTTGGTCTGAATTTTTCATCTTCCTTATCTTTTCCAGTTCTCTTACAGACCCTCTTACTAAAATTTCCCGACTTATTGAGCTTTTTGGGTTTTTATGAAACTTTCCTCATAACCATCACTCCCCTACAGTTCAAACTGGGGAACCTTTTTTTGATCAACACTACCTTAGATCCTTCTAGGGAGCGTTGTAGCACTCTGGTGTCTTGGTTGCCAGAGTGTTGATTTCCTCTTTCTACGGAAAATTTCAAGTTTCTTTCTTGTTGGGTCTAGTCTTTGGATCTTATTCTCTAACTCAGAGCTTATTCTATCTAATCTTATTTATTTTTTTTATAAACTTGGTTTCCTTCATTCTTTTTAGTCTTTATTGAGTTTGTGTTTTCTTTCTTGATTGCAAAATTAGACCTTTCTTTCTCATATTTGGTTTCCCTTTTTGCAACTCTTCTCAATTATCTTATTGATTAGAAGAAAATAAAATGAATATTATTGATCACATATCTATTGATTTCTTTGTCTTTGATCTCTTACTCAATTCTTGAAGACTATAAAGTATGACTTTTTTTATTTCATAGTGTTTTTGAATCTTTGATTGAGCAGTTTGATTTCTATTTTTTGTTCGATCTCTTGATTATTGTTGAGAGTATCTTTGTTTGTATATTATTTTTCTTCATACTCTTTTCAAACTATTTAATTATTAGTGAAAGAATGAAGCATTAGATGAACATCATTATTTGCATCTAAAATCAAACAAAGAAGGATTTATATATATTGGTTTTGGATATTGAAAAGTTTTTCTTTGTGATTATTTGGAAACTGTGTGAACTCTTGTTTGGGGAAAAAGAGCATAAAGTTACTTTGCATTTCTTTTGAGTGTTTGTTAGTGACAAAAGAAAAAAATAAGCTATTCTCCCTCCCGTAACTAGAAGTTCATTGAAAATAATTTTTTCATATAATTATCCTTACCTTCTTGTGGAGTCGAGTCTCAAACATCATCAGTTTCACTATAATTCACCCTTGCATAACAAACAACCACGAAAATAAGCGCTAATTAAAATAGAAATAGATTTTTTTTTTTTTAGATATTTACACCAAAAATAGACTAGAACTAGGGCATTGGAATAAGATATGAGAATAACTCTCCAAAACATTCAATAAAAACTCAGAATCTTGTGATACAAAGAGAAAATCCAACTTTTGTATAAGAATAGATGGGATCCCCCTCTCACACAAGGGTTAAACATGAGGTCGTGTGCAAGAGAGAAATGGAGATTATCCCTTCGAGGCTTAACGAATTATAGTGGAACAATCACATATTTGGGTTTCTTCTTGAGAATCAACTGTTTTTATTTGATCTCAAATCTTCAGGAATTCCAAATCCATTCGGGATCGTCAGAATTTTACCAATCCATTTTTCCTCAATTCTCTTGAATAATTTCAAACTTGATATCCTTCCCATATGTTCAGACCCCACTATCGACTATATCCACCCACAGGATGAATATGAGTTGGTATCCTTAGTTTCCATCATATTTAGGGTCTTTACACAAGGTGATGGTGAAGGGAAGTCTTTGTTGTACCTTGATCAGACATTCGTCAAACTCACTCGGGCTCCTTGGAGGGTAAATCGCATGTAAAACCATGATGGAACTTGCACCAAGGCATAATTATGTTAAGAAGGCTGCAAAAATCACTGATCCACCCACTCAATCATATCCCCTTCTCATATTGTTCACACGATGTTGGATTTCATCACCAACTAGTACGTTCATTGAGAGAAGCTATTGTTTTGCTTGTTGGTTTTCTATATTTTTTAGAGAATGTTGTTTATTCACCCTAACTATCCATAAAATTGGTATTGTGGATGATAAAGTTCTTAGATGATAAATTAGAATGAAAGGGTTTCCTCCAGAAGTCTACGAACCCATACCTCCTAACTCACCTGATGACACTTACCGTGAAGAGGTTGAAAACTATTCGGACACTGGGAGTGCTTCTACTTATTTGATCAAAAATCATGAGGGAGCTATAGTAGTGGTTCTGGAAGGTCCTACCCCTCCTGCAAACCCAACTTTGAAAAACCCTCATGATCCACTCCTTCTTCGAGTAGACTCCTCAGGAAACATTGTAGTTGAAGACTATCCTAGGCTATCGTCAAGGCCATACAAAGAACATGACATAGAACCCAAACAACCAAATCTAAATGAACAATTTACTACCCTTGTCCGCTCTACTGAAATGGTGGATCCACATCAAAATATTGTTCGTCCTATATGGACGACTCCATATGGTCTTGATATTTATGAAAAAAATAATTTTACGTGACCATGCTTTAGCACTCCACATACATATGTTTCCACTAGTGCGGATGCAGTACTATCGAGTCAATACGCTAACCAACCTTCTAAAAAAATTATATATACTGCTACCACTTAGGCACAAGTAACAACTGAAACATGATTTGTGTTACCTGGTCATTTGCAAAGTACCTTGAAGGTTACACCTACCATCCTTCTTCAAGCAACGACTTCATACACACCACAAAATCCCATTGGGACACCTTCACATCATAGGATGCAGAACATTTTCATACAAAAAAACCCGACTATTTCAAAATCCCCTACTGGGGGGAAATCCTCCATTATCACACAAATCCCTCCGGGGGCCAACCTTGGGTCAGTGGAAAAATCCCGACTGGGGGGAAACCCTCATTTAGTGGACAAATCCCAACTGGGGGGAAACCCCCATTAACTGATAAAATCCCAGTTATTACTCAACATATGACATGGGGAAAATTTCAAACTTCTTTTGGTGGAAACCGAGAAAAGTCTTTGGGACCACCCCGGGGAGGACATTTAATCCACCATATTAGGGAGAGTATTCAAATCCCAACCTAGATGGAGGATATCTAAATCCAAATCCTCCAGGACTATATTTCAGACAACCCTTCCCAAGGGTCTCAAATCCCACTTTGCGTCCTCAAGAGTAATCGTCCTTTCCTCCGTAAGGTCAAATCAATTACCCTCCTCAGGATCAACCTAGGTACCCTCCTCAGAATCAACCTGAGTACCCTCCTCAGGATCAATCTGGTTATCCTCCTTAGGGGAAAGATGGTTACCTACCTCAAGGTCAAACTTGCTATCTTCCCTTGGGCTACACTAGCTATCCCCCCTATGTCCAAGTGTGTTTTCCTTCACCTTTTACGCATATTCCTCAACAAATAAATCCCATGTTTTCTAGTCAAAATCCATAACAATGCTATATGGGAAGACCTTCTAGATACAACTGTCCACCACAACCAGTTACAGTCCTATTAGTGTTCCTATGCCTCACCAGTATCATCCTCAAGCTAATCGACAATTACCTTTCTTAGCTACTTTATATATACCAGATATTTTGATATTAACAAATGATCCCATATTACACTTCCCTTTTTGGCTAACAATTCCATCCAAATTACCATCTCATATTCCAAAATTTGGCGAGAAACCTAGAGAATACCCAAATCACTGATGGATGACTCTATTTGTTTACATGTTTTCTCGTGTACTCTTATGGTTTCAATGACAAAATGGTACATTGATTTACAATGAAATTTTTTTCAATATTTTAATTCACTTGCCATGGATTTCCTCACACATTTCCAATTTCCCATGATATATGAAACCAATACGAAACTCTTGACCTCCCTTCATCAGACTAAATCTATACATATTTCTGATCATATTCATGAATGGAGACAACGAAGATGGTTTATCAAAGCCACCATTCCCAACCAATTTTTAGCTGAATGGTTCACAAAATATATATTACCTCCTAATGCTCGCGATGTAGCAATGGGTGGTGTAGTCACTGAAGAGGAAGCCATCGCTCGTGCCCAGTATTTGGATATGGTTTATTCCCAATATGGTAATTTGTATGAATTGATCCCAAATGGTCCCTACACATCAACCAATCCATCGAAACCATCCTCCAACACTCATTTGGATGGTGTTATTGGTTCCATCAAAACCTATATGGTCTCACAATTGACTGGCACAACTAATCATTCAATAACTTCCTCAACTACAGTGCAGATTCCAATCTAATCTGCTTCCACCCCTACTAAATTATCCGAAGTGATTGAAGTTTAATCTGATTCACCACAAAAATTAGGGGGGGAATAAAAGTAAGAATAAACCCAAGAAAAATAATAATCAAATTGAAAATACAAAAACACAAGCACAACCACCTGCCGTTGAAAAACAACCACAACAAAAAGAAAAATTTCCCTATCTCATATGTGTTGAATATCATTACACACAAGAATGTCCCCTCAGGAATAAGTAGCTAAATTATTTAATATCAATTCTCAACCCATTTCTTTTACGCATCCTTTTCCACAACAACAGTCACTAGCTGCACACAATCCTTCACCTCCGCAAGGAGGAAACTCAGGTCATCTTCCTAACGAAAATGGTTAATCGAGTGCACACATTTATATGTTTAATGGTGTATATTTGACCACTCGAACTATGACATATGACACACCCCCAGGAAAACCCGGTAAGGAAAGCATAGCTAATGGAACTGTAACTAATCCACCTTCAACTTCAGTCTCCCCTCCATATTGACCTCTCCATATTAAGAAACCAAATTTTGACTCTATCTTACGTCCACCCAAGAGTACAATTAGAAAGTCAACCTTTAATCTTAACTCTTGTGTTGCCTAAAACTACAACATTGTTGAATATTTGTCCCAAGAACCTCATGCGATGTCGATTCTCAAAGTTATACAACACTTCCCTAGCCAACGTAGGAATCTCTTGGCAGCCATTGGAGCTATAGATATTGATTCATCAAATAATATCACGTTTAATATGGATAATTTTAGATCATGACTCTCTCACCAACTTGTGTTCCAAATCGATGTTGTTTTCCATAATCAACATATTCATCACAAAGATATTGGATGAGGGAGCATGAACATGTGTCATGTCCTTAGCCTGCTGGAAAGGCCTTATATCACCTGGTCTTAATCAATCTCCAACCATGTTAAAATCATTTGATGGAAGAGGTTTCCGACCTCATGGATTATTACAATCATTATCCTTTAAACTGGNTGTTTGAGTTTATGTAGAAGTAGTCGAATCTCCTCTCGATTATAAATTATTTCTAGGAAGAAGTTATTTTCAGTTAGTTTTTTATGTGTCCAATTTCCTCATCAAGGAAAAATAGTGACCATCGATCAATTAGACTATTTCTGCCCTGATTCTCTCACTCAAACAAGCAATAATATTCCATTTTGGGGGGATTCACAGATTACTTATGAAAGTGTAGGGATAGGTTTACTGAAATATTCTTCACTCATGGGAACTTTCCCCACACCTCTTCCTCCAACTATGCAACATATCACAATGGTTAATATGATTTTGAATTTGGTACATCATCTCCTCAAATCATCTAATCCATGGATCATACCTAGTCCCTGAGAACTCGATACACTAGGTGACACTATGCCACTTAGTCCTGTAGAGGTCGAGTATGATGTTTTTCAATATGCCTCTCCTTTACCCAACTACCAACATCTGCTAGCGTCTAATTCTTATTTTCTTCCCTCTTGGTTAGATTCCCTATCCTCCAATTTCAATTAAATCTTATGGATTTTTCCATCCAATGAATCCATTATCGAAATGCTTAGTATCAAGGAGGCGCCATGGGATGAAAACCATCATCGTTCATCCTTTATTCCAAGTTTGGATGAGATTGAGAAATATATTTCATCTATCTTTCCCACCGATATTGTCGACACTCCCCAATATCCTATACTCACCCAGGATACAATCTCCGAGGGAAATTTCTGAAACATATCTCAAACAATCGATGTTGACATATCCACAAAACAAGGTATTGTGGAAAACATAGAACTAGGTGTGAACTGTTCAACTAAAGAGATTGAAACTTACACTGCCTTGTTCAAATAATTATGTAACATATTCACCTAGAGCTATGAAGCCATGTCAGGGATTGAACCTTCGATATTTGTGCATGAAATCATAACTTACCTTGGAGTTAAACCCATAAGACATAAACTTCTCCCAGTTCATCCCAAGAAAACTACAACAATAAATGAAGAAGTAGAAAAAATACTAAAATATGGTTTTATTTATCCCATACCACTGATTGAATGGGTTTCCAACATTGTTCCGGTCACCAAGAAATAAGGGAAAATTCATGTTTGTGTCGATTATAGGAATATAAATAAGACTTTTCCAAAGTACAATTATTCTACGCCTTTTATCGATCAAATTATTAATAATTACGCCGGAAGCGTAATTTTTTTATTTTATCGATGGCTTCTCTGGCTACAACCAGATCGATATTTTACCCACTGATCAACAAAAAACATCCTTCATCTTCCCATGGTGGACTTTCACCTATTGGAAATTACCTTTTCGCCTTAAAAATGTTGGAGCCATGTTTCAGCGGGCTATGTCATATGATTTCCATAACATCAAACATATTGTTGAATCCTATCTCGATGACTTTCCATCTCACTCGACTCGTCAACAAGATCATATTCATCATATAAGAGAAATATTTCTTAGATGTATGTATTACAACATATGTTTGAACTACCATAAATTATTTTTTGTTGTTGAATCAAGGAGAATCCTCGGCTTCATAGTGTCCAAAAATGGGAATAGGGTGGATCCCTTAAAATTCAAAGTTATTCTTTCTTTACCTCCTCCCAACAATCTTACCAAACTACAAAGTTTACAAGGGAAGGAACACTCTCTTCGTCGTTTCAAATGCAATTAATTCAAAATTACTAAAGGATTCATGGGATTACTACAAAAATATGCCCCTTTTATCTGGGATTCAACTTGTCAATGTTCATTTCATGATCTCAAGAATGCTTTAACGAATACACCATTGTTACATCCCCCAACTATGCGAGAGATTACATCATTTATCTGGTTGCCTCTACTTCCACTATTTTCATGGTGTTAGTCCAAGAGGATGATGGCGACGCAAAACATGTGATCTACTCTTTAGGTAAGATCCTTTCAGGCCTTGAACTTCGTTATTCACATGTTGAAAAGTTAGCTTTGGAAGTAGTTATTGTTGTCCAAAGGTTTCACCACTATATTTTTCTATGCAATACCATGATCATTGTGACTCAAACCCCATGTACCACATATTGATTCATCAAGTAATTGTGGGAAAATATTCCAAATGGATTGTCATTCTCCAAGGATTTGATCTCGAGTTTTCCAAATCCAAAGAAAAAAAATCGTTGTTTTTTTCCGAATTAATTTGTGATCCTCCCCATAATAATGAGGATATTGAGCCCAGTGATTCCTTTCCTAATGATCCATTGTTCCTCATTAGTATGTCTGATCCATGGTATGGAGACATTCTTCTATATCTCCAGACACAACGCTTCCATCTAGGTATTTCACATGATGAACGACAACGCATTAGACACCATTCAAAGTACTACCTTATCATTGGTGACACTTTGTATCATCACGATATCGATATTGTTCTGCGATGTTGCTTATCCCATGAAGAGGCTAAGCAAGTTTTAAATGACTCTAACCTTGGAGCTTGTGGTGATCATGTTTATGGGATGGCTATAACCCAAAAAATCCTACGTTCCAGTTATTTTTGGCCTTCCATATTCAAAGATTGCATTGAGGCTATTTAAAAATGCCCACCCTGCCAAATATTTCAAAAGAGAGAACGTACCCAAATCCACTCCATCCAATTGTCGCCATCACCCCCTTTACAAAATTGGGTATCGATTTTGTTGGGGTCCTATAATCATAAGTTATTTGGTTCTACAACTATCTGTTTGGCATTTCTCTCATTATGAGGACGTCTAGTTTGTTAGGCTCAGTTAATTTCACTTCCCTCTCCCTCCATTTCGCCCAATCCTTCATCACCCTGCTAAATCCTTCATCCACCACTGCTTTTTTTAGTCCCTCACCCTTCACTTCTTCACCCCTTCTCCAATTTTATCCCTGCATGAATAAACAAGCTTATGAAAAAGAAAGACAATGGGTTAATATGTTAGTAATTAAATTAATATAGTTAGATTTATGTTAGACTTGTTAATAATTAATTAAATAATAATTAGTATTTAATTTAGATGTTTAAGTTAGTAATTAAGTTAGTTTATTATAATTAAATGTTAATTAAAAAATAAAACAAAATATAAAAATCATAAATAAGAAAACAATTAAAAATAAAATAATATTAATATATATTAAATAAAACATATAACAAAAATAATAATAATAAAAAACACAAATATTAAAATAAACTAAAACACATAATAAATAAAATATAAAACACAATTTTTTTTTTTTATTTGTTAGATTGTCCATGACATGTGGGACTAACCTGTGGCTAAGAAACCACGACTCATGGGCATATAAGCCCTCAAAATCACCTGGGGATCCCACCCGGCCTGAGCCACACCAACCCTTAACATGGATGGATTTTTTGTCCTCGCAGGTTTCAAATCAGTGACTTTAACATCACAGAGTGCCTTAACACCATACTCCGTCACCGATTATCCTACACCTCGTGGAATAAGAAATTGAAGGACATGGGGGTGGGCTTTGATCCACTTATGTGTGCACGGGTCACGCTATCATTTAATATCAATATCTTTGGGTGCAACCAGACGTTCAAGAACTACCTCAAGGTGCTCCCATGGCTTCAGGCTAGGCCCTCACAGGAATTGAACCTTGCCCAACAGTGAAAAACTCATTTCTTTCCACCATTAGATCCAACCCCTTTGGGCATAAAACAAAAATATTAAAATAAACAAAAACACATAATAAATAAAATACAATAAAAATAATAAAAAAAAACTAAAATTAATCCTAAGTCTACCCGCATGCATTTCCCATACAACTCAGACCCTCCCCCCTTCTCACGTCACATAAACACCTAGGGGTATGAGAAAGTGGTATTGGGAGGGAAACTTATCACTCCCTGGTGAAATCGAACCCCTACTCCCCATACTGATTAACACACCAGGGGGGTTCGAGTAAACCACTTACCCCTCCAAAACTGCTCCCAAAAAATCAAAACCACTCTTTTTCGCCAGTTTGACCAGTCGTCTTCCGAGATGGATTCCAGGAAAATGGAAACAAATTTTAAAAATATGGGAGGTTTTTGTTAAGAACGGGATGAATAAAAACAAACTCTCCCCGAATTTACACAGGTATCAGAGGAAGGGATATTCTAAGCCATATTTGAGCCCTATGTTTCAGGCTCCTATTTTTTACGGTTTTAGTCATGATTTTGTGGGACTTGTTTCAGTGAACTGAAGATGAATTTGGAAAAAATGAAATAGGGTTTTTTCCAGATTCTGATCATGTAGAATAAAATCTTTCATTTTATACACATGTGTCACCGTACAGGAGAAACAAATGTCTGAGTTGACCCCTTTTTTTAGCAATTCAGCCCGTCTTTCATGGAGGGCAGTTCAAGATTTTCAGGAATTCGTTTCTATTTTTGGACATGGTGGTTGAATTCGAATTCCTAAGCTTGATGGGTGATCTTTAATATATATTCATGTAAATTTAATGCAAAATGGTTGATCAGTTTATACTGGCAGGGAAGGATGGGATGGTAATATCACCATCTATTGTAAAGATGTTGAGCAGATTGTAGGTGATTTTTTTTGGATGAATACAAAGATGTGATTGTCTCCAGATTCTTGTTTCATAATCATGTGGTGAAGTGATTTCTTGCTATAACTTGTTACTCTCCCGTTTCACATGCAGTTTCTTTCTGTATTGTTTATGAGAAGATGATGTGTAGGATTTGTTCTTAACACCCTATAATGGCTTGAAACAATATTTATGTTTTCTTCCAAGTTTGAATGTAGAATTTGGATAAGCTCTGCTCTACATTTGTAATGACCCCTGATATTTTCCTCTTTCCATCTCACAAATTATAAGGATCCACTGATGTGAATGTCTTGCATGGTTACATATGTCTCTGTTATTCATTCATTTAAGTATCCGTGACCTTTTGACTCCATTTAACCTAATGGCCCTCTTTTGTTGTCTCAACCAGAAACTCTAAAAAAAAATCTTCTATCCTCATAACTAGCATAATATCTCATCTCAACAAATTTAAATCATATAGAGAGATCCCTCTTTGAGTCTTGGAGGGATAGATCCTTGACTCCAAGTGGTTTTTTGGTTACCCCTGCCGATTTTCTCCTCATCCTGGGAATGTTAATATTATGGTAGCTGCAGGAGGTATTTACCTCCACGTGTAAAACTAACGAGAATAGAAGACTCCGAAAAGCAAGAGAAAACCCTAATGATTTGGCTAATAACCCTATAAGTCTTGTCAGCTCAAGAAGATAATTTATATTAGGTTATTATCCTCCAATAGAAGAATTCAGATAGAAATAATAATAATATACTGAACAAACACATATCCAGAAGGAGAAGTCGGCCCCAGCAAATCTGAAAAAACCAGTATAAATACAAGGCGTCAGTTCTCATTTGACACATCTTAGAATTATAGAGCAACAACTAGTGCACACTGTAGTTCCTAGTTTGGTGCGCATGTGTGGAGGAGAGTTGTAGGTGTAGTTGTTGCAACTAGCAGTTTGGGTGTTGGCTTGGACTATCTCTTGGCTAGGGTTTGGACTATCTGATCAACTATTGTTGGTGCACTATCCTTGGAGGAATATACGCTACACCTTGTTTGGTTATCTAGCCTAGGGTTTGCTTTTAGAGTAATTCTCAGTTAAGGTTAAGGTGCTCGGAGGGTGGCTTCGGCCTATGGTTGGGTGATGAGGGTATCGTCAATGGTTAAATGAGCACACAATCTTTTATATTCTAATAGGTTATGGGCCCACCCCTCCTTCATTCATTCTAAATGATGGAAGGAAACATAGCCGCTAGGATATTGAGCTCACTGAGGAACTATCGCTAGGGTTACTGGCAGAAGCAGCTTCCAAGACACTGCCGCTAGGGTTACTAGCAAGAGAAGATGCAGAAACCCTAAACCTCTTGTTGAGGCACCTTCAATTAATGGATTGAACTATTCTCCGAATAGATCAGTGCGCTCTAGCCTAGTGCATCTCCTGATACTCTCAGCAAGCGAAGACGTGAAGTTTGAATTTCTGGTCAAATCTAGGGTTTGACCAAGTCAAGCAAGCCATGACTAACTATATGATGTTTGAGAACAAGTTAGATGGAGCCTCTAACTTTATAGTGTGGAATGCAAGGATTGACCTCATCCTTGCCAAGAATAAAGTGTTGGATATCGTGAAAGGAAAGATCGTGAAGCTAGTGTTTGAAGAAGAAGAAGAGAAGGAACCGCAGAACGTTGCAGCTATGGAGAAGTTCAAAGATGTTGACATCAATTCCATGAGTATCATAGTGGATTCTATAAAAGACCACTTGATACCCTACATCTCCCATCTTGACTCATCAAAGAAGATGTATGATTCCCTAACAAATCTCTTCTCAGTCATAAACATCAAACAAGTTATGAGTCTGAAGAATGAGCTCTGTGACATGAATATGAATGAGGATGACAACATAACATCATACTTTGTAATGTTCTCCTAGTTAATATATCAACTACAATATATTGAAGATATCACTTCAGAGAAGGAATTGGTGAACATAGTACTCAATGGTCTTCCCAAGACGTGGGATGCATTTGCCGCATACATGAACAGAAGGAAGGAGTATCCGACATTTGAATAACTTTGGACTTGCTGTGCTCAAGAAGAATCAAGGATCAATACAAAAGAGAAACCCCAAAATAAGTACGATGATCAAGCTTTCACAGCAAGATTTAAGAACTTTAGGAACAAAAGGAAATTTGGTTCAAGGAGGAATCCAAATCAAGAGAAAGGCATTTCATAAGTACAATGCTTCAACTGTCAAAAGTATGGTCACTACAAGAATCATTGTCCCAAGCTAAAGAAAAGGAAGGATAAACATGAATCATCGATTGTCGATGAAAAGGAACCTACAAAGAAGACTAAGCAGGATGGAAGAGACTTCTTCTTCTAAAAGGTAACAACACTCTTCTTATTTCTTGTTTGTATCGTCTCTGTACATATCTTATATATCTATCTCTTGGAAGATAATGTGTTCCAAGAAGAACTATACCTATGGAAGAACAAACAAGATGAAAAGAGATATCATTAGATAATACACATGAAAGAATGAAATACAAATCATGTGGAAGCTATTGCAAGATAAGACGAATCAATCATGAAGAGGCTTAGAAGAAGCAAAGACAAAAAGAAGTCAACAATCAAAAGGAATTGGAGAAAGACTTATGACGTTTTGTAGAAAACAAATAGACGTAAGCGTGGACTTTGTTAGATAGATAGAGCCAATTATATATTGCATAAGACAATAAGGATGCAGATGGAAGTGCGGACTCTGTCAGACAGAGGGAGCCGATTATATGCACTTATACATGAAGCAAGTATTAGGAGGGAGCTAATCCTATGATTCATTGAAGATGATGAAATATATATATCCATGGTAGCAGTCATGAAAGATAGTACGTGTTCAGTTCAACTGCAGAAGAAGACTTCTTCGAAGAGAAGCCTTAAAGTATTCATGGTTGTCCATCTAGATCCGTGATCCTATGATGAAAGGAAGAAATGGAATCTCTAGGGAATGGAATCTATAAGAAACTCCATGGGCCCGAGAACTAAATAAAAACATGAAGAAGAATATGAATATTCCAAGAAAGAAATAAAAGCCAGAACAACTAGTCATAATATTAAGAAACAAAAGACTACCAGCCTGATATGAACTCAATAAAAACAATCAAGTTGAGGAACTGAAAATCGTGATGAAGAACAATGTATGGAAGACTTATGAATGAAATCATTATGAGATCTAAAAATAGAGGTTCTCCCAGATGGAGGGAGAAGACTATGATGATTACCTATTCCAGTAAACCAGACTTATCTCTACATAAGTCATTATATCATCTGCAACATCCATGAGTCGAAATTCTACATCAGATGAATGAAAAGAATGTTCTCCAGAGAAATTGAATAAAGAGAGTATGAAGAAAAGCCTCAAGACTTTGAGACATACCAGAAAGAGACCCTTGCATGTAAGCAAAAGAGGACAACTTGGTGGAGAACCTCCAGTGCACAACAGAAGCATGGTGAAGATTTCCTATAACATCAAGATGACTACTCAATAGATCAGATCTCATGATGACAGAAGAAGTGCCACATAGATATGTTCCAGATTTCCAACTATGATATACTCTATTGTTCATATCTACATGAATCCTTCAAAGTTTTCCAGACTAAAGTACATTTGAAATCAAGCATTACATTATCCATGATGAAGTCCAAAAAGGAGAAAATGATTCTCCAATACATATCTCCACAGATGAGAAGATAAGCAAACATTTTGGTAAATCTTATATCCAAGATGAAAGAGTTTGCGTACTCAAGCTGGAACTCATGGAAACAAATTCCTTCTTATTGAAAATGGAAGAAATGACTCTCCAAGTTAGGAGGGAGCAATGAAAACATTATTGAAGACATCCATATTTAAATTTGAAAAATAGTCCATCTTGGACAGATGCTTTCCTGTTCGGAAAGTGGATTGAGACTTCTGAAGGATACTCACTTCCTTGATCTAGGTGGATATCGGTGTCCACCCACCTTTTCCAAATGGCTCAAAACAGTTTTCTGGCAATTTTGGCAATTTACTATTTTTAGCAAGTTTTAAATTCCGGGGCCATTTTGAGGGTCCAAATGAAGGATTTTCTAGATCATGGTTCTCAATGATATCCAAAGGAATAATAGATCCCCCAAAATGAATCTCCTCGACGATACCTTTCCAACGAGCTATCACACGCCTAAAACGGAGATCGTATGCAAAAGTTACGACCCCGGGAAGTTGATGTACTCACTTACCCAAACGGGGCCCAC